>BMAW01018698.1:145180-202358 GCA_019974015.1 Nephila pilipes | reverse complement strand
GCAGGGCGCACTTCTTTTTTTTCAAACGATCACTTCCAAGTGCAGGGTGCACTTCCTTCAAACGAAAAAGTTAGCATTGGGCAGGGCGCACTTCTTTTTTCACACGCTTTATTCCAAGTGCAAGGTGCACTTCCATCAAACGAAAAAGTTAGTAATGTGCAGGGCGCACTTCATCAATCAAAAAGTTAGCAATGTGCAGGGCGCACTTTCATCAAACAAAAAAGTTAGCAATGTGCAGGGCGCACTTTCATCAATCAAAAAGTTAGCAACGTGCAGGGTGCACTTAAAACAATAACCCAGGATGGTTATATCATCGGCATTCTTCGCCGTAAAAGGTGTGGCTCACCTTCATCACATATCGACACAACTTTTTTTTCTCGATCGGGATCATATCCCAGCGCTAGCCACCAATTAATTTAAGCTGTGGCGTAGTGGCAAAAATATACGAGGCATCAATTATTTAGAACAAAATCATTTATTAACATCTTCATAACTAGCATTCAACTACAGAGATCTGCTCTCGCCAAAGACAACATCTCGACTGCGAAACTGTCTGGTGTCTGGCTGGCAGCGTAACGGTTTCCGCTGTTGCAAGGGGAAATGACGTCATTCAAGGGGAGTATATCATTTCCAAGAATACAGTAACAAACAACAAAATGTGTTTACAAGCTATGACGTCACACGCGCTAAATATGTGGTATAAAAAATATACCACCACCCCTGAAAGGGTTAATTCAAATCCAATAAAATCTCAAACTAAGCTGGCTTGCAGACAGTTACTGATACCTAGTACTCTTATTGATGGCAGCTGAAGAAATTCTAACCCTCACCCTTTTGAACGAATAACTCAATGGAAAATGCCTCAACCCTAAGGGAAAGAGAAGGGTTCGTTAATGAGGCATAAAATTTGCTGTCAACATTCATCTTGTTGCCTCAACCCTCTCCAATTATCTATCACGATTTCAAAATTTTAAAGGGGAAATGAATTTGGAAAAAATACATCTAAAACGATTACATCTGATTGAAATGTTTTCGATGAGTTCACGGCCTTACAGAATTATATGTTTGGTCACTTTATAACTCTCGAAAAAGTATCAAAGAAAACGCGCTAAGCTCAAAGAGTTCCCCAAAATGTTGAATACCCCTGATCTAAGCCAAAGAACGGTGGATAATATGTGACCAAATGCGTCTAAATTAATGTATCTGAAGCACGTGATTTTATTTTAACCATAAAATAATTATTTATACTTATTTTTATAAGCAAACTAATACTTTGGTACTTCGAATAAGCAAATAGTGATCCCTTGCGGATCCCCTGTGAAAGTTCCAGGGAATCCTAGGGTTCCATGGAACCCTGTTGGAAGACCTCTGTTTTAGATCAACAGCTTTAACTTCAGTATTTTTCAAGACATTCGAAAGAATTTTAGCTTATTCATATCTTATTTTCTGACATTAGAACAAAAACTTCATTCTCATCATTATTTGTAAAATTTAAAGGCAGTAGAACTACCACATATCTCATGCACAAAGCTGTTGCAGATACCAAACGAGAAACTTTTTTGTTGTTGAAATTAGCTTGGATATATATAAAGGGGGCTTACGACAGTTTACATAGATGGTCTCTTATATAAATATCTTCAAATTGGAATGGGAAAATAGCACTATGGATACATAAATTTGTAACTTCCCGATCTCTACAGATTCGATGCAGGTGTAGTCTGTCATCTAGAAAGCTATTCTAAAAGATGTGTCCCAGGGCAGTATTCTCTCCTCCGTATTATTTACTATTTATATGCACAATCTCTTCGAAACATTGGAAACAGGAGTAGAATGCTCAATTTATGCAGACGACATCTTTATTTGTTGTTCTCATCAGTTCCTGGATATTGTCGGTAGAAAATTGCAAACTACTTTGAAAGAATACCGGTGTAAGTATTGGAAACTGTCCCTAAGCCCTGATAAAAGTAAAATAGTGGAACTATCGTATAAAAAAATACAAATATTTCCTAGCATTATGTTGGCTGGATTCCCACTCTTATGGCAATCTTCCATAAAATATCTGGGAGTATATTTTACTAAACAGAATCAAAATATAGCAATCATGAATCAAATGAAAACAGATTTTAAAAAATTAATGGCCTGAAAGGAATGGAATAAAAGCACTATGGTCCAAGAGTAGAAGACTTGATCAAATTAACAAACAACAGCATTTGCAGTACCTCTTATTATACCTGTCATATCATAAAAAATGGTTCGATAATCCTCTTAAACGTTTTATTATCATACAAAAGCACTCAGAATCGATTGGGTCTAAATTACTAGATAGGAAATACTTTTGGAGAAAATGAGAAAAGTGGTAAACAATTTTTTAGGTTACTATTCCCTTTTGTATCTCCATAGCTCTGAAACTATAAATCTAAAAATTCTGAAAGGTGACAAGCACAATATCTTGAATATTTTTCATACGTTGAATATTAATGGGGAGCAAATGATGGTAATTCCTATATTCTACTATATTGTCACAGAGCTTCCATGTGAAATAAACACCGATAAATTTGGATTTTAGAACAAATATTTACCTGTTCCTATTATTAAAGGACTATGATGAAATAGTGAACAATAACTATCGGAATTATTTAAAAATAGCTATGGATGCTTCAACAAACCATAACATAATGTGTATAGTAGGCATAACGAAAAATTCCTCTTTTGCTTACAGCATAAATCCTTTTAGTACTATATTTACAGCAGAAGCATTAGCGTTATGCTATGATCTTACAGAATTAAATAAAAAAATTGTTAATATAATCAAATAGTTTTTCCTATGCTAGCTGTACTAAAAATTGTAATATTAATCTCCGAAAGTTATTCATAAATTAGCCAGCGAAATATTTATTATTTCGCATTTTCATTTTCAAATGATATTACTTTGGATTTCGGAATACTTGGCAATTTTTTGGAATTCTCAGGCGAACAAACTCGTAAAATGGGATACGGAGTTCAATATTGACATAGACTTCATAGCACCGAAAAATACCGTATGGTTGTAATTAAAGTTACACTATTCAGAAATCTGTAGAACCTGTTCTGCTTATCGGATTTTGATGAAACTTGGAATATATGTTACATGGACTAAAGGGAAAAGGTTTCTGTAATAAAAACAGTTCCCATTTTGACCATTAGGTGGAAATGTGGTGCCCAAAGAAGGACAAAAAATATGTTAGAATCGTTAAAATTTATTCAATTACAGAATATGGTCAGTATGTGCTCCATTGACATCAATAACGTGTTAAAAGCGTCTTATAGCGTTTTCAATGGTAGCGCGAAGCAACTCAAGAGGGATTTCAGCCACATGGCTAATAATGCTAGCTTTCAAGTCAGGTCCTAATCCTCCACTATAAACACGGTCTTTTAGAAATCCCCATGACCAAAAATCACAGGGATTTAAGTCGGATGAACGTGAAGGCCATGCATCCGGAAAATGTCTGGATATTACACGATTATCACCAAAGTTAGCACTTAGCAGTGCTTTGACGCCCAATGTAAGGAGTTGCTCCATCTTGCATAAAGATAGTGGTTTGCTAACATTGTCATTCCTATAAAGCAGGAATGACCTGCTGTTGAAGGAATTCTCTATACCGTGCACTCGTGACAGAGCATCTTTTAGGATCTTGTGGAGTGAGAGTTTCAAAGAAAAAAGGTCCGAGGATAAACTCAGCAGTAAATCCACACCAAGCAGTCACGTAAACAGAATGCAGTGGGTGTTGATGCAGGACACTAGGAGGTGAAATACCCAATATGCGGCAATTTTGACTATTCATAGCTTCATCTAAATAAAAGTGTGCCTCCTCTGACCATAGAATTTTCCAAGGCCGAGAGTCATCAACTTCCATTATCTCCAAAAATCGTGGCGTATTTTGTGAGCTTGAGATTTCAGCGTTTGCATCAGATGAATCTTATACGGATACCCTTTTAAAATGGATCGCAGAATTTTTCGTGCTGTCGACCACAGAATCTCCAACTCGCGTGATACTGATTGACCCCTTGCTGAAGATTAGATGGAACTGGAGGCTCTTTCAACCACAGCAGTAGCGACTTCTTCGACAATTTCAGTCCTAACTGGTTTCCGTCCTCTTTCGGACTGCACACCCAAATCTCCAATCCCTTCAAATTTCATGATCGTCTTCCTCAAACCAATCCTCGATATGGGGTCTTTTCGCAGATCCTTTAAACGACGATATTCACACAGAGCGGCTAAGTGGTTGCTGCCGTTCTGATAAAGCAGTTTTACCAGTAAAGCTCGATCTTTTTTTTTTTTTTTTTTGTAAGGGCATGATTAACGAGGACAAACGCACGCTGAATGATTCTCTGGCTATGACTGCAAGTTTATATAGAGGTTTTATGGATTTAAACAAGGACTATTCGATAAAAGCTACCTGGTGGTTAAAATTTGTACTAATTTTTTTTATTGCAGAAATCTTTTTCCTATGGTACATGTAGCATATATTCCAAGTTTCATCAAAATCTGATAAGCAGAACAGGTTCTACAGACCTCTGAATAGTGTAACTTTAATTATAACCACCCGGTATCAATAACAACCTTTTACAGAAACAGAATGAAAAGAACCAACGAAATTTTAATTCAAGTAAATAGTTCAAAGACTTAGGAATATTTTTTCTAACCATAGATAAAATATCTAATTGTACAAAGAGCAGAAGAGAGGAAATTCTTAGTACTCGAATTTTTTGCAAAATGATCATAACTCCTGGGATTTTACACAAATTTCATCTACAGAATAATGCAATGTGTATTATCTGTAACCGTATCAATGATTCTTTGGGGTTGTAATATGTATATTTCTCATAGAAATTACACCTGGAATATACTCAAGATAGACTCCCAACGCAATACTGTTTTCAAAGAACTTTTTTTAAAAAGAAAAAAAAAACTGTAGCCAGTAAGCACGTGCTTAGAATATTCATGAAGAAATTGAAATACTTTGATATCTACTAAATGAGAAGTATTCTTCCTTTTAAAGGGATAATAGCCTTTGTTGATCTATATTCCACAAAAATCAACCGATCGATCAATATATGACATTTGTCTATGGAGAATTACCACCATTCAGTTGTGTTTTTGTCTCTAAATACAAGTTTTTGAAAGAAAAAAAATTGAATTTCACGTGTAAAAAATATCCTTAAAATTTATGGAATGGGATTTTTTCATGAGTTATTTATGAATTGTATGTCAAAGTGTTATGCATATTTTCTAGCTTAGAGAAAGGTTGTTATAATAACATGCTTTTTGCATCTTTGGTGAGATTTCAAGAGCTTATTTTGTTCACATATATAATGCTCTTTTTCCTCGTTGTATTTCTTCACATAAACTCCTATCACTGGCATATTTTTTCCCATCTCATTATACTTCCTGGGAGCCGCTTCCTTTGGATTTTCTCGTCAAGGAGGACAACTTAATTGACAAACCGTTTAGTATATCTATATTAAATACATGTATACAAACGCCTAGATTACAAATCCAGGTGCAGACCAGAATCCGACAACATTTTTAAAACCATTAAATAACAGCGAACGTACGGTTAATCTAAAATGTTTTTGTGGGGATAAAGATTAATTCAGATTCCCGCCGTTAGATGCTGAATAAGTCAAATTGTTTTAAATTCAAAATGTATCAAAATGCGCTGTAATTTCATGAAAGGTAAATATAAACGTAATTAGTGAATTAATAAGAATATTGAATATGTCGGATGAATGAAAGTAATAGTTACTGATTTAAGATTTCTTTCATAATTTTTTAACTAAAGCATTGATATTGTTTCCTATTGTAAGCGTAATAAACTGAACTGATAAAACTGAAAACCAAACTGTAAAAAAGTGAAAGCAAAAGGCATCTGGAGTCGGATATCTTGTACATGATTGTTAAAAGAGGCAGAATAAAGTGTAATATGATACTAATACGTTGAATTCACAAGACATTATTGTGTAAATAATATTTCCGGCAGTTTTGTGATAATTCAATAGTCTAATACCGTAGTGACAAGTAATTCTTCTTTAAGTTCTGAAACCTGCAAAGATAAAAATAAAATTTCATGTTTGAAACCCATAGCTTTGATTTTCGTCTTTTTTAAAATTTTTTAAATAAGTTATTAGTCATTGTATTACTCATTTTCTGACTGTTAATTATAAAGTCAGCTTAAAAATTACAGTTGTCTTTTTATACTAAAATGCGTCACTCAAATGAACTACTTGTTCTCGAAATAAATCATATCAAATATAAAACTAAATTAGTTATTATTTAAAAATTTAAACAGCAGAATAATCTTAGTATTTCTAACAGGTCGGGAATTAAAAAAAAGGACCACATACAATAGTACACATTCAGAAGTTGCGACTCAGCCATAAGTATCAACTTTAGTTTTCGAAAACTCTTCTAATGAATACAACCTTCGAAATGGACGGATCCTCCCTTCTTAAGATGTTCTTAATCTTCAGCTCTAGAGATTTTATCCTTTCCTGGATAGATCTCCAAGATGACAATCAATCCGACGGATATTACCATGCCTCATCAGTACAACATCACCAACTCTTAAGCCATCCCTTGTGAACCAGAAGAGCAAGATACTCATTTCTAAGCCTTTGTTTAAGATTTTCATGTAACTTCTGCGAGTATTTTGTACTTTTTATCATGGAAACTCGATCCTCGTTGCCAAGTTCTAGTGTTCCGCTATTACTATTCCCATGAATAAATATCGCATGCGTCAGAGATATTAGTTAAGCTGGATCATCATGTATGCATATCAGAGGTCTAGCATTTGTTACATATTCACAGTCGCACAATACCGTTTCAAGCACTTCGTAATGTACGGAATACTCTCCTAATACCCTAAGAATAAGTTCCTCGAGCATATTCACCATCAGCTCCCACTACCCATCTCACCATTCTGCTATGGGTGGAATAAGTTTTCAAATAATTTATTGAACAGTTCGTACAGTTTTCGTATAGTTATATATGGTATGAGTTTTTCGTATACCATAATTTTGTCCAATTCTTCAGCCATCAATGCATTGTTGGCTCCCACAAAGTTCTTGCCATAATCAGAACAACTCTTTAACGGTTAAGTGAATCAACAGTTTTCGTTCTCCTATGATGTGTAACGCTATGATCAAACGGTTGTTGAAAGTAGCAGTAGGTCGCTGCCACTAGGGGGGAACTAGTTTTCTCCCTAGTGGTTTCGAAAATGTCACTCTCTTCTGTCTGTAATACGGATAGTTCGCTCGCTTTTAAAAGATAGTTTTTAAAAAATTATTTGCGGTACATTAATGTAATATTTACACCAATTGTAACTCTCACTTTTAAGCAGTTCAGTGAATGATAAATATTACAAATATTAGTTTCTAAAGTATTAAGTTCTTAAAAAATTATTAACAGTATATGAAAGTAATACTTACACCAATTGAAACTTGCACTTTTAAACAACTCAATAATTTATAAATATTACAAATTTTAGTTTCTAAAATATGGAATTTTTAAGCAATTATTTGCAATATATTAATGTAATATTTACAGCAATTGTAACCCGCACTTTTAAGCAATTCAGTAAATATTAAATATTATAAATATTAGCTTGTACAACATAAAATTAAAATATCTAAATAAATTCTCACAATTTTAAGCTTTATAAAGCTTTAAGAAATAAATCTTTAACTTTTATAAAGCTTTTTTTAACTGTTAAATTTATCTAAAATTCTTTCTGTGTGTGATACACATTAAAACATGGAATTGCACATAATGGAGCATTACAGTCTATGCGATAAATTACACAAGAAAAATAGCTAGATTAACAACTGGATCAGCAACATTTTTTCTTATTTTGTAAAAAAATTTATGGTACCCGTACCACCATCTGTATACTAACAAATTAACTAAATTTTGCCAAAAAAATATCGTTTGTAGCATGAATAACGCAGGATAATACACGCGGACGAACTCAGCTCGTCAACGTCCATTGGGGAATCCAGCCCGAGTACGGATCGGCTGCAACCATTTGGGTCGAAAAACTTCGGACGAGCTAACGTCGAACTTCAGACGAAAAACTTCGGACGTCAGTGCCCATTTTGTTGTACTATTTGAATGATGAGTTGGGTTCGTTCATAATTATTGAATGGATAAAGAACCGAAACACTACTCTTTCTCGTAATGAATAGTCTCAATGCTTGAATGAAAGCTTCTGTAATGAGTGTCTGTATTAGTTCCAAATGGACAGCTTGGTAGACAACGCAAGTAAATAAAACGATCGAATCTTTTCTTTTCAACTTAAGGGGAAGTAGACCAGCATAATTTCCACCTGAAACCCGAAAATTTTCATCTGCGTAACTCTTTCGGGGTAGCGGGACGAATGGAACTTCAATTGGTTTATAGTTGTAACGCCAACACTTCACTTACTCAGAAAGAATTTGTTTAATCAACTGAAAAACTTCTCCCTAAGTCTGGAGAGTAAGACTGAACAACCAGTAGACATTACCTTCCCCTGTTCCAAGGCAATTTTAATAAAGTGCTTCACTTCTAACTCAGTTTGGATACTTGTCAAGCCGCTATCCGTACAGAAACTGTGGCGTATTTACTTCATTATTTAACTATATAGCCATCTTAAAATTTAATTAAATAGTCAATAAATTCAAAACTACAATTGAATAAACTGTTTTGTCAGAACCGGACAAAACAGTTTATTACCTTTCAATATAGAACATGTAAAGACAATCTCTAGAATCCCTCTTAACTCAGTTGAACTTAATTTATATTCTAATAATAAAGCTTAGCTTACCAAAACACTCATTCCGATTCAAGCATTTCAAGATTACAGCAGATTTCCTTCGAATATAAATGATTAATACGATAATTCCCTGTTATTTCAAAATATTTATCAGCTTGTCGTTATATTCTATTCCCTTGATCCTTTCAATTATATTTCACTTATATATAACTATCTCTAATGAAATTCATTGCACTTTTTTCATTTAATTTTTTTCTAATCAAATTTCTTTTGGGTTGGGAAGAAATTATAATTTTAAGCAATTCAAATTACCAAAAAGTCCCAAAGGTTCATGAAGAGAAATTCACGAATAGCCCAATATCACAAAACCATTTACTAATTGCCAGATATTTTCAGGGTATTTTTCATTTCCTTGTCGGGCCTTCATCTAATTTTCTTTCTAAATGTAATTGGATAGTTGATACAAGCAAGAATTGGCTACAACTCTGCGATGATGATGATGCTATAGCTCTCTATGTTTACTATACTTTAGAGATCACAGAAAGTTTCCATGATTCTTATAGAGGCTTATTTGCAAAACGCCTTGCGTATATCAGTTGCTGCACCAAATTTATACAGGTTAAACCTGCCTAACATAGAAAGGATTGCATCTATCAGATTCAATTCCTTCTCAATAAATTCATTTAGACTTATGTTAGCATTCCCCTTTATTTCTAAGAAGCTTTAAGTACATGCCTAATTATAGTTGTTCTGTTCTCCTTCACTACATGTCGTTCGGGTAACTAGTGACAAAATGACTTCATTTCTTCTATAGGGAACCTTTTCGATTATGTCTTTTCGTTCCCATTCTTTGAAAACTTGGCCATGTGCGCCATATAACTCCTCAAATTTGAGCTTGTAAGAAATCAATCCTTTCAGTGCCAAATTAAAACTGTCTGGTAAGGGCAAAGGACCATCAAGCCATGGAATTCTAAGGAGAAAGCTTTCATCTCCATCCACTTTAATAGTTTTTAAGAAGTATTCCATTGATGCTTCGGGAAGTTCTGCTTTAGAATTTGATCTGAAGGATCTAGTGTCCCCAAGGAATCTAATATCCCTATTTTCGAAATATCCAATTCTTTTATCCAAAGGGATGTATCTAACATAGCAGTGCTTGAAGATAATTCACTATCAGATACTTTACCGGACAAAGTCCATCCCAGCAAAGTCTCAAAGGTTGTTTGTTCACAGATCAAAATTTTACGTTGTCTAGCCATAAATTTTCCGATTACATCAGTTTCAAGTAGTATTTGAACGGGTTGTGAATTCAAACCCATTATCTGATAATATCGTCCTCATTTCTCGAAGTTCTTTATTCCAAGGCCCATAACTCACAGGTGTAATTCTTTCACATACACACTGGTTTCCATAAATGAAGAAAAAATCAGAAAAATAGCGATAAATCAATCAAAAATAAAACAATCCATAATGAATTTGAATATGTTGTTAAATAAAAATAATATGAATGAAACGGCAATATTCTAATCAGATGAAACTGCAGTCAGAATGTGTCATCTTATAGAAGCAGAAAAATGGATGTATGTGAGTAAGGTTGCATATATCTCTGTCATAGTCAGAGAAGAAATATGGGATAGCCAATTCTTTACCATAACCTCGAAGTATCACTTGCCCAAAGAACTGCAATGAGGATTCAGTGGGAGACAGTAGGGAGGTCAGAGGTAACCAAATGGATAAATGTGAGTCCTTTTGTGGTTCATAGACTTAGGCAACAATTTCAAACTACTGATTTGGCATCGAGAAGGTTCAGCCAGGAATAGCCAAGCGATTTGAAAAACACCGATAATACACTCGTTGCCATGAAAATTTGTGCACCAAGAATTAAGTGTGGGATTGTTACGAAACTTGGTATGAAGATACATGTCAGGAAAATATGTAAATGATTAGAAATGCAACGTGATTGCGCATTGCGTAGTGCCACCAGAGGGCGTTGAACTTATTTCTCCTTGGATTATAAAACAGGTAAGCAGAGCATGTCTATGTATATTTAATCTGTTACAGAGGAACACTTTTTAATTAGATACCATTACGCCGTCATAGGAGACAATATGCTCAGCTGTCAGAATTTGAGAGGGGAAAAATCATTTGGATGATGGAAACCGGTCGGTCAACTCGGCGAATAGCTCGCCACCTAAGCCGTTCTGACTTTACTTTGAGGAGGTGTTAGGATCAGTTTCAAGAGAAAGGTCTGTTGCTCGGCAACCAGGCTCAGGAAGCCGTTGACAGAAGAATAGTCAAGAAGACCGTCTCATCATACGACACGCAAGCATAGTGTTAACTGTCTCATTACCCTCCACCCCTACACAGGCAGCACCTTATCTGCGGACTTCTGCTTCAGCCCATACCATCGCAAAGCGCCTGAAAGAAGGATAATTGCTATTGCGGCAGCCATTACGCGTACTGCTATTGACGCCCATTCATCGTCGCCTCCGTTTGGAGTCCATGGTTCCCGTTCGAAAGGATTGGACAGCAACCGAATGGAATCAAGTCGTCTTTAGCGATGCATACATATTCAATTTCGGCAGTAATGACAATCATGTACGTGTGTGGAGACCTCGTGGAGGAGAACATCTCAATCCTGCCTTCGCTGTATAGTGGCTCACTGATCTCACAACTAGTGTGATGGTATGAGGTGTTCTCACATGCGACACACGGTCATCCCTATTATTGATCCACGGCACCATGACAGCTCAGAGATACGTTCGTGACATTTTTTAGCCACATCTGTTGCCACTCATGGCAGGACTCTCAGGAGCCCTTTTTCAACAGGACAATGCTCGCTCACACACAGCAAGAGTTTCACGAGACTGCCTCCGCTACATTTCCACCTTTCCTTGGCCTGCTTGATGCTCAGATATCTCATCGATCGAGCATATCTGGGATAATTTAGGATGGCAAGCTGGACAGCCTACAAGTTTGGTCGAATTAAAGGTGCATTTACAGCAACTGTGGAACGAGATGTCACAGGATATCATACGGGACTTGTATGCATTTTCTCTCTATTCGTTCGGTTAGTCGCGCTGTTATCGAGCATAATTTCAGTCGAAAGTAGAATTTAGTTTGATGCACGTTGTACTTTATAGGTTGCTTTTAACTTAACAGCACGTTTTTAGTTTTATTGTGAAAACTTTACTTTGTTTAATTAATTCTGACAATTCATACCTACACATTGAGTCAAATGGCCAGTAAAAAAAGAAAACTTGATATTCTTGGTTTTCAAGACTCTTGGACGAATGAATATGGATTTGTACAACAAAAAGATCATGCTGTATGTATGTTATGCCGAGCTTCAACAAAGTGTACAAAGACCTTTTCAAACTAAACATCAGTCCATATCCAAGAATTCCGACGAGAAATATAAAGTTATAATAAGAACTGTTATTGAATTTAAGAAACAAGTTAGATTTTTTATTGTAAAATAATTGGAACCAAACCTAAAACGACGGATTTATTGAGTAATTGCTCACTGCGTAGCTGCCAAAGGCAAACCTTTCAACATATGACGAATATACAAAGGACACTCTTTTAAAAAGTGTTGAAACTTTGTTCCAGAGATATACCAACAATATTATCTCGAATTCGAGAAATTGCGCTATCTATTGAAACCCAAATAACTCAAATGGCAGAAAATGTAACAGTGAAACAGAATTCTGGATTACAAGAAACTGAAGCCGTTAGCGTTGCTCTCGATGAAAGTACTGATGTGAGTGATGTTGCATGTCTTACATTTCATTGCACGATATTATGATAAAGATCGAGTTTATGAGGAATTATGCTGCTTGATTTCTCTGCCTTGAACAACTAAGGGACAGGATATTCTTTCTTCATTTACAAATTATTCTGAAAGTAAAAAAAATTAATATTAAAAAATATTTTGGGTAACTACTGATGGCGCTCTTGAAATGGTTGAAAAGGAAAGAGGATTTGTTAAACTTTTTGAAAATCAAATTGGATATCAAGGATTGAACTTCTGTTGCATAGTACATCAGGAAAAATTAGTTGCAAAAATTTGTTAACAGCACTTAATTTCTGTAAAGAATACTGTTGTTAAAATTGTTAATTTCATAGTGCCCTCTTCTTCATTGGCACACAGGTAATTTAAATCTCTCTTAGAAGAAATGGAAAGTGAATAAGTGGATTTCTTTTTATACAGCCATGTCTGTTGGCTTAATCGAGGTAATGTCTTGAATAAGTTTGTATCATGCATGGAATAAATAAGTTTCTCTTAATGAAAAGGAACAACATCTCCCCGAATTAAACGATAAATAATGGTTGTGCAAATCGATGTTTATGACCAATGAATTAAACTTAAGATTGCAAGGAAAGGGCCAAACAGGGCTTGAACCTTTTGAATATTGGAAAGGATTTTCTACAAAATAAAATATATTTTCCTTATTTTAATATTAGTTCCCATGAATGTTTACCAAATATTAAGGCGTTTACAAACATATCGACCGTATACAAAGATGAATTTCAAACCTACATTGAAGCATTTAAGGAAGAATTTTCCAAAAGATTCAAGGACTTTGGAGCTTGTATGCCTAACTTTTCCTTACTAATCAAACCAGATTTAATAGGCCATTAATAATCCCTTTCAATTTGCCAATTTTGAGTGGTTGAATGTTGATAATTTTGAAATGGAACTTAGTGAGCTAACATCTTCAGAATTATACAGAAAGCAAAACTTATGCAATTGTGAAAATATATAGAAGATAACTCTAAAAATAAATCGACAGCTATTAAAAATTGCTGGATGTCATTGATGGAAAAGATTAATTGTTTGAAGAAAATTACATGTGCTGTTTCTTTCCTCTTTTTGTTCTACATACCTATGAGTAAACAAAACTTTTCTAATGTGAAAAATATTTTGAGTCTACAAAAAAAGTTGTTTTCTAACTGAACATTCAGAATCATGTGTCAAATTGAAAGTCACAAATTATATTCCTGATATTGCAATATTAAGTAGAGGGGGCAGGGATAAGACTCACATTAAAATTTTAATTCTTTTATTTAATTATATTGAAGGAATACTTATATTTTGAGTTTAGTTTTTATTTTTATAAATATGTTTAAAATGTACATAATATATAATATATGAGCAGTTTTAATTTATAATTTATGTTTAAGGAATATTTATATGTTGTTGTTTATTTTATGTTAATAAATATCTAAACGATGCATAACTAATATATAATAAAACTCTAAGTACACATTCTTAACTCTATTCCCTAACTCTGCATGCATTGTTGCAAGAATCGAATTGTTTCATTATGGATGTTTTTCATTATATATACATGGATGTTTTTCATTATATATACATGGATATTTCATCACTATGGATATGTTCCTTTTAAGAAAGCAGAACAACGATTTATATAATTTATATAGTAATAGTAGATGCAAATTTGGGGAAGAAATTTTTCATAAGGATGAGCTTAGATTTAGAGTGTTTGTGATTATGTTTATATAGATGGCCTTCTTTACAAATGTCTACAAATTGGTATTATAAGAAAAATAGTATTTTGGATGCATAATTTTATCTCTTATAGATCTGTAGCCTTTCTATCTTGCAACTTCAATAAACCACATAGAATTTCAGACGAATTACACAGACGAATTACCACCACAATTTCAAATTTCAAATCCTCTCTCTCTCTCTCTCTCTCTCTCACACACACACACACACATACACATAAAAACTCGCACTAATCAAAGCTACATCAGTCTCTTCTCCACAACTTTTTATCAAAAAATATCATTATTTTTTTAACCGTTTACCAGATTCTTAAAACTAAAATAATCTTTTTAAATTTGAGGCCATTATCGATTCAAATGGAAATGTTATATATTAAAAATACAAGAATATAAACGATGAAAATATAACAAGTTCGTTAGAAATAATAATAAGATAAATATATTAATAATGAATTGAAATATTAATATTTGGAAAAATATTTGTAATAATTAATACTCAAAAATACTTCTTAGAAATAATTTGATAAGTATAAGTTTGCTGTAGTTGATTCACTACATTCCCTCCGCAGCCAGTAACCAAATTACATCCAAAAGGTTAGAAGCAAATAGTTATCAACAAAATATAATAATAAAAATTAATATATAAAAATAAAATAACATTTTTTGAATTTCACAGGCAATTTAAGAATTCTATCGGCTCGGAATTGTCTTAAAGATGATTTAGTCTTGGGTAGAGCCACATTTGATCTGGTTTGAATCTCAACTGGCACAGGATTACTGTTCATACATTCGGGAGTTATAGTTTTCTCTTTTTCAGGAATTTCCATACAACGTTATGGAAGAATATATGCTGGCTCTAATCTGCCTATTGATACATTTACTTCTTTATTTTGAGAGAAAAATATTTTCGTGAGTGATTTATAACAGGGTATGGAACTTCATAAAAATGTTTAAGTTGCTTCCAACTCTGTCGATACAAAAAAAAAAAAAAACAATGTGATATCTTAAATCTTTATATACAAACATCTTCTGACACAAATTTTGCGAGCTGTCCTTGTTCCCATGATTTCCATCGGCTTCTGTACGTCATTAGCGAAACTTTCCACTGCTATCTGGATACTACTTTCATCGAAAAACTCTCCAGAAAGTATGAGATTTTGACCATAAGCTTTTTGAGCAATTGAATGCTTTGTATCCTCTTACATAGCAGTGCACAAATCCACAAGTACTGCAGATAATGTGTCAATCCAAGACAGGTTGTCAAAAGCTTTTATTGCTATTTTTAATGTCCTATGAAGACATTCGATTTTTCCATTGCAAAAGGGATGATAAGATGAAGTGTGTTGCAACTTTACTCCATAGAATTTGGACAAGGCTTGAAAAAGTTTTACTTTTAAACTGAACTCCTCGTCGGTAGCTAACTTGGATGGTTTTTCAAAACGCGCAATCCAATTGTAAAAAGTAGTTGCTACTGCATCGGCTGAAGTACTATACAGAAAAGCCATTTCCATCTAGTTAGTAACTCTGTCGATGCAAGTAAGGCAATAAGTATTTCTTTTGGATGGGGGAAGAGGTCCTATGAGATCATTACGGACTATACAAAACCATTCTGGTGGCACTTCATATTCACCAAATTTTGTTTTAGTATGATGATTAAGTTTAGCTATTTGGAAAGGAACGCAGGTAGAGTCCAAACTTTTTTAATGTTGGGCCAAATAAAATTTATATTTGATTTTGTTCCTGGATGTGATAAGCCATATGTGTGATTGAAGATTTGCTTTCGAAAAATTTGTGGTATATGTGGCTAAATATTGCTAGTTGACTTAGCACACCACAAATGCTTCTCTGAAGGTAGAGCATATTGCTTTAAATTCAGGTAGTTAATGGTTTGCAAGTTGTTAAATTCCTCGTCTTGAGTTTGGTCATCAGCTATTTTATAATAATCTACTGATGAAATTTCATTAACACTGGATAACATATCAGCTACAATACTACTTTCATCTTTAATATTTTCTATATCATTTGAAAATTTGGTATTGTATTGAAGTTGACGAAATTGTCTGGGTGCTGCTTTGTCAAGTTTTTGATAAAACGGAAATATTAATGGATTGTGGTGAGTGTAGTTGGTAAATGTTCTTCCTTTCAGATAATGCTTGAAGTATTTAATTAAAAAGTACAAGCCTAATAATTTTCTATAATAAATACTGTCTCTTTTGAACCCCTTTTAACTTCTTCGAAAAAAAATACTATGCTTTTACAGCCATTATCCTCATATTGCTATAGTACTGCATCAACCATTAAGTCCGAAGGATACGTGAGCAAAGCGAGTGATAGGTCAGGATGTAGAAAATATAGTAAGACAGTATTTGTAAGTTCTTAATTTCACTTTTTCAAATTGTATTTTTGCTACCTAAGTCCGTTGAATTTTCCTTCGATCTTATTTCTTAGAATCGTGGAGATAGTCATGTAAAATTTCTTGCGTCTCAGCTGCAACATTTGTACTCTAAATATAGTACTTTTAAAATTGGCTGGACAAGAAATTTTGTCTGAAAATATTAGAAGGCTGCCATATAAACTTTTCATCACTCAAAATCTCGGATGGAAAATTTTTCCAATGCATCTTGATAACCCTGGGTCAATGTATCTAAAAATACTGGAAGAAGATGAAAACAACATAAAGAATTTAATTCACAGCTTGAATATTGATGGAAAACATATTGTTTCGATTTCAAAACTGGTGTTTAGAAGGATAGCTCAAACGTAATAAATTTTATAAATCAGTGGACAGTAATTTTCGTAACAATAATAAATTTTATTAATGTAATAGCAATTGGCACCTATTCTCACACTAATAATGATACAATATGTCACATGAAATACACTTAAAATTAAATCATAAAGAGTGACCATACACGTATGTCTCTAGTCCAAGTTGCACTCAGGCACTAAGCGCCGGGAAGGAATGAGAATCCCTTGCCACGCCTAAACGTATCAACAGCTGACCGACTTCAAAGACATTTCGTGTATGATTTATACACTCAGGAACATTAAAAATAGAGCACCAAGAAGGGAGCTTCGGAATGAAATAAAATTTAATGCACGTAATGATACAGATGAAAGATTCACTTGATTCCAAAAAAATTAAACAGTTAAACAAATACAGTGTAACTTCAATGACGCATCAGACCATCTCTTGCTGCAATATATGTCGCAACCCGATCCGACATCGAGTTCATTAAGCATAGAATATTATACTGAGGCAGATGAACTCACAAATGTTGAACAGCCACCTCCAAATCAAGTACATAGTGTTGACATGGCGGCATCTGGTGTTTCAGATGGTCCAACAAATTGCTTAACGGGGATAATTCTGAGAAACGGGCCGGCCCTGGAAGAGTCTGAACATGATTTAAAAAGTCTCGAGCTACTTGGGCTGTATGCGAAGAGTATAAAATTGCTGAAAAACTGTCTCAAGTAGACAATTTAGGAAAGGTCCCACGAAGGGTTGAAGAATGTCATCAACATAACGCTGGCCCGTTAAGGTTCTACGTACCACAATTAGAGTGGACCGGTTATCATAGGCTGCCATTACGCCTGCAGCGCGGGGTGCGTGTCGTGCGATAGCATGGGTGGAATTGTACCGTTCCCCAAAGAGCTTCCATACCTGAAGTCGTTTAGCATCTGTTCTCAAAACGAATCAGGATTCACCACTAATTCCCATGTTTTGTCCATCTGTGGCATTTCACGTCGCTCTGGCTTGGCACCACTGTAGACAGAAACACCGATGTTGTAGTGTTTAAGGCAGTTCACGAAAAAGGGCGCTTAGATATCAGATTTGCTTCCTCAAGTTGTCTGGAAATGGTTTGTGGATGAACTGGCAGCCCCATATCTGATTGTATCATGGAATGTGTCACTGTGGGATACCTGAGTGCTTGCTGCACGATCCTTCGAATCTCTCGTCTCGTCGTATTCCTGGACTCTCCAGACCCAGTTCTCCGCCCAGATGATAAGGCCTCTCAAACTCGCTTAACAGTACGAAATATCTTCTCACACATCTACCTGGCATTCTTCGCTTATTAAAATCCTCCTGAAGGGGAATGGAATCGTTACTTTTATGTATCTTCCACTATACTCCGGTTTAAATAGGATCCAATTCCTGATTACAGCACCACTGCATAGTGTGCGGTCAAGCGCATTGGCACCAAACATGGATCATTATCGTGTCGGACATCATTCAACTACTTTGCAAAGTTTCGCGATCATAGCTTGCTTTCTTTTTGGTGCGCTATTTTCAGTATTCCTGAGTCTATTAATGAATTAAGTTTCTAAGATTAAAATCCTCCTATCCCTGTTATTTATAACTTATGTAATGAATTAGTTGAATACAGATTCTGAGAATTTTGCTTAATAACTACAGATGCATCTAAAAACAAACGTATAACTTCAGTAGCAAACATTATTCAAAATGTTTCATTTGCTTATAAAACAAAGTCTATTAACTTTACTTCCACGTCTGAAGCACTATCTGTTTGCTAAGCTTTAGAGTAATTCACAGAATCTAACAAAAATCTACTCATTTTATCACATAGTTTATTTACTATTCAGAATTCCTCAATCAAACCTCTTAAAGTTTGTCATAGAATGGCCCCAAAGATTTTCCTTCAATTCCATTATAATATGCAGTTGGCGCTTCTTTGGATTTCGGGAGACTCAAAACTTTTTTGGAGATGAAGAAGTGGGAAATAATCGAAAATCGGTAATGGAATTTAATATAAATATCGAAAACATATTGGATAAAACTGATGGAAACTCTCACTGCAGCAATTATTTGGAAATTTTCGGGAACCTCCTGACCATTAATATAATTCCTAATTAGATACAAAATGGAAGAGATTCTGGACGTTTGGAATGATAATTACTCCTGGTGTTTTAAAACAAATTCAAATTTTAGGATAATACAGCTTGTAGTAATTGCAATAGAATAAATAATATGGAACACATTCTATTAATCTGCATAAATTACACCTCCCATCGTAATACTCTCTGGAATATATTCCAAATCAATTCCCAATGCACTATCACCTTCAGCGAATTTTTGGAGAAAGCCGTGTTGAACAAAAGAATGTTAGATCTTTTTGCAGAGGATGAAACACTTTGATAATTATTAAAACCTGCAGAAAAGTATACTTAAAAAAAGGGATAATTGCCTTTCTTGCTCCATACCCGTCATAAATAATAACTATGCACAATGATGACGTTTATTAAAAGCTTATAAAATATTATGCATTTAAAATACTTGTTCAAGTACTCACCACTATATGGTATACATAAATTAGTCAGCTATTCAACTACAAGATATATTCAAAAATAATTAAATTAACTGATAAAGAAACATAAAAATTATGTTATTTGTGAAAGCTATTTTAGACATAATCTAACACAGTACACAAAATAAAATTTACAGATCATAGTATTTTATTAAAAATTTAAGTTTGTAATGGATAATAGAGGAAATAATAGATTTGAGATATAAAATATTACTATTCTTATAGTTAAATAATAAATATAAATTACACAAAAAGCATTATTTAACCACACGCTTTTTAAATTATCCAAATACATTTAAAATTAGCTCAAAACTAATAAACCTAAACTATTAAATCTAATTATTATAGAATTAATCTAAAGGCACACATTAACTATTCTAAACATAAGTAAAGTATTTTGTCGAAAATTGAGATTGAATTGAATTTGAGGTTCTGATTACTGTACGATACATCTTGAATTATAAGTGATAAACATAAAATTTTTAACAATTAAAAGCTATTACTCAGTATTTTTAGTTCATACAAAAGCGATCCATTTAGTTCAGAAACAAATAAAAATTAAATATATCTACTTCTTTAAGTACTATCCGGAATAAAGTTACCCAGAATACATGCAAAACATTATTTTAACCAAAAATTTGTGTTTGTAAAACATAAATGAAATAATGAATTTAAGATAATAGCTCTGCTGTAAAATGAATTAAATAAAATATCCCGCACTTCAAGTGTGGAATTTAATTCAATGTAATATCAGAATTAATTTAAATTAGCTCATAAAAATTAATTAATGCTTACCTAATATTAACATTATATTCAGTAACAGAAAAAGGAATTTGAGATCAAAATGTAATGCGAGAGTGATACAACAATTTGTAGATATATTTGTGGTACATAAAGTAAATAAGCCATGAAGTAGACAAAGTCACTCACACATGTGTTGGCATAAACCTAACGTCATCCAATGGATTAAATGGACTAAATTCACAGAATCACGTGATATAATTATATCATAAACAAACCAGGGTGGTCTGTGTTTACATAGGATTTTCCTATATGCTGTTGTATATTTATTGTATATCTATTTTATTTCAATTAATATATTTAATATCATCACATTTCTTCCATTATTCAATTATTTAAGTTCGGCAGAAAATAATCTGAGTATATTTTTGTATCTACAGTCTTATTTTCGATTGATTGATTGTGTTGTTAAAATCTCATTCGGTAAACTAAGCCTATTTAAACTTCTTTCCGCCGTTTATTTGTATAATTATGATATAAGCTTTAAATTATCTTCTGCTTTAAAAAGATAAATTTTTGAACTGTTAACAGCCTTTGTTTTATTTTCACGTTTTTGTCTCGATAAAGCTTATTTTGCATTTCAAATTATTTCATTCATACATATTGTTATGCATCAACAGATCATTGGTTGGTTCCATGTTAAAAATAAAGGTCCTGATATTTATTCTACTATTGCAATTATTCTAAACCGTCCGTACACGTCACTAGATGGCTCTTTCTTGTATCGAAAGAGTTTCATGTTTTTAATTTGTGAGAGAGAACAGAGAAAGGAGGAGTAGGACGAAAGGCCGTTCACCAATAAATATTGTTTGTGAAAAGAAGTGATTATTGCGTTCTATGTGCCTCTTCATGTGTATATATGACGCTACAATTGGTCAAGTCGAACACAGAGGAGTTCAAGTAAAGGTTCCAAGCAGTAACTGTAACTTTCGGTTATATTGAAATAGTGTTTTTGCTTTCGTTTGTGTAAATATACATTCGGTTTTGAGAATATACTTTCGTTTTTAATAATTTTGGTTTATAAATGCTCAGGTTCTCTTCTCAATTATAATCATGTCAGTCTTAAATTGTTTAAAAAAGAGTGAATTAATTGAGATCGCTGAAAAACTTGATATAAGTATTCCTAAGAGTGTTAAAGTCGTCCATTTAATTACGTTAATTGAGCAAAGTGATGTTTACAAAACTAGTTGCGAAGTTGCTGTTGAGTCAGTTATACAGAAGAAAATAGACAACGAAAAACGGGAAGCGCAGGAGAGAGTAGACAGAGAAGCAAAATTAGAATTAGAAAAAATTAAACTAGCTCAGCTAGAAAAACAATTAGAACTCGCTAATTTTGAGAAAGAAACACCGTGAAAATGTGAAACAGCAATATAATGTGATTCTGAGTTACCAAATTACAATTTAGAAAATTTAGTTAAAAGTATTAAAACATTAACCATTCTGGTTTCTACACGCACAGAGTCGTAAAATCTTTTTTTCTCATCACTTGAAAGAGCTTTCAAAGCAAAAAATGTTCCGGATGAATTTAAATCAGAAATTTTATTAAATATCTTAGGCGAAAAGGCTACCAATTTAATAGTTATTTGAGTGAGGATGACCTAAGTAATTATGACAAACAAAGAAATTGTGTTAAAGGAATTTCAATCAATTCCACAAGAGATAATAAATCTTTCGTAGGACACAAAAACTTTCAAACGAAAGCTACATTCAGTTTGCGTCGAGATTAAGCGCAGCATTTGATTATTATTGCCGATTAAGAAAAGTAAGCGATTTCAAGGGAGTGTGTAAATTAATGGTTTTCGACAAAGTATTTAACTCATTAGACCGTGAACTTCAAATACACATAGGTGTAAAGCAGGGCGATCCTGGTTTGTACCACCAGAATTATCGAGATGCTGCGATATTTATTTATCATCAAAAATAAGAGCAAAACCGAAACTAATGCGATTTTACATCCGCAGTTCAGAAACAATTCACCAAAATATCGAAATGAATACTTGTCATGATAACTGTAACTGTGTATTTGATATTAACTGTAACTGTTTAGATTGTGATTGTTATGTAACTGCTTGTGTTGTTACTGTGTCGAGATGACGTTGATTGACTTCTGTTTAACAATAAATCTATATTCTAAATGAACTATTTGGATATCATGATTCTACATGTTCTGAAGAACATTGTTAAGTCCAAAACACAAACAATACTGTCCACAAAAGATTTCTAAATCGTTTATGTCAGAAGTTAAAACTTCGAAATGTATTATTTGCAAATCGAACAGGAATCATTACCTTAATTTTTGTCCCATTTTTAAAAAAAATGCATGTTAATGAAAGAATTAAGATCGTGAAAAATAATCAATTATGTTTCAACTACCTCAATCACTAAAAGGTCAATAACTGTTATTCTAAGTCAAACTGTTCTATTTGCAAAAAGCGACATCTCACATATTAACACATTGAGAAAAAATTTAAGGAAGGTCTAATACATGAGGAAAGAAAACCAGAACGCAGTCGAACTTTCTGAGGCCGCGGTGGGGTTAGACCCAATGTCTGATGAATTTGTTCCTAAGACTCCAAGGTCAGGCGATCGTTCGTTATCGGAGAATAGAGAATCGCTCGCTTTTACATCAAGTGTTATTAAAAAATCTCAAATGGTTTTGCTGAGTACAGCAAAATTAATGATCGCAGATAACTTCAGAATGTTTCATGAAGTGCGTGCCTTTCCAAATTTGCTGAAGTCAGTCATGTTTTATTTCAAAGCACTGAGCTGATAAACTTAATTTAAAGAAAGAAAAAATAAATATAATAGTTTCAGGTTTGAATAAGTTCTCGTCTGTTATAAACTCTGTTGTAAAAACTAGATTTGCGAATCTAAACGGAATTTTCGAAAAAGGAGTAGAGCTTTTGATAGTCTCGAATATTACAGATTACACACCTGCTAAACAATTTGATATTAATACGTTTGAGTTAGATAATTTAAACTTAGCAGACGTCACTTTCAATAAACCAGATGTTGTGGATACTTTGTTGGGTGCACAAATATTTTACGAACTCTTAAAATTTAGTCAGATAAGTCCCTCTAAAAAAACTTAGCAATGTATTTATTTCGAGTTTACAGAAATGTGGGATTTCTCTTACTCGGTATGAGTAATGAAATATAAATAGAAAAGTCTCAAAAAAATCGCCGAAGGCAACGGACGAGAAGTGAGGAAAGGAGGTTTAAGTCCTCGGAGTTGGGGCAGGTAGACATAGTCCAGGAGCTTGATAGTTTAGTGGGTGAGGCCTGCTTCCTGACTGGTTGATTCACGGGTTCCAGTTGGAAGAAATCAGTGGATTAGAAGCTAAGATTGTAGAATTTTTTTTCTTGTATGACTGTGGAAATTTCAATTTTAAAAGAGAGATAATTAATGAATGAGTGGCTTCAAAACGTTGGTTTTAACTTGGATGCATTATAAGAATATTTGTATTTTCCGGTATGAGATTGAAATTGTTATAGTTGATAGGTGGATTGTTATGGCTTGAAATGTCGTTGTGAAATGAAGATACTAAATTTGCTATTCGGATGGGGATGGGTTCTGTTTGAAGTTCTTTGAGAAGATGAGTTCTTTTGACGAAAATAAATGCATCTGCAATATAGCGTAATATTTTATTTTGTTCAATCTGAAGAATGTTAAGATTTGATTTTTGCTGAAATTCCCCAAATTTGGCTTGCATAAGGAATGACTGGAAGCATGTAGATTTTGTAAATTAAGAGCTTATTTTTTAGCGAAAGTTTGGATCTTCGACTCAGTAGTTTTTTGAGCTGGAAAAATCGGATTTGTATTTTTTTCTTGATTGATAGAATGTGAGGACTGTAAAAGAGCTTTTTATCGATGAGGATGCCGAGATATTTAACTTCATTGCATCAGTTGATTCTTTTGTTGAAAATACGAAAATTTTCGAGTTTCTTTCTAAAAATTCCTTTTTTAAAGACTATTGCTTAAGATTTGTTCGTGTTATTGGCAATTCTCCATTTTATAAACCAGAATTGGAGGATAAGGAGGTCGATTTGAACGCGTTTGTGAACATTTACGGGGATTGTTTCCTTGGGAAATGATGGAGATATCATCGGCGAATGTACATATTTCGATGTTTATATACTGAGGAATATCAGAAGTGAATAAATTGAATAATTCTGGACTTTAAATACTTCCTTGTGGAGTTCGGGCTTGGATTTTTCCTATTTTTGATAGTTTTTTGTTGAAGCGGACTTGGAAGGTTCTATCAGAGAGGAAATCTTGAATGATATTTATGAGATAGGTAGGAAACTGGAGTTGAATTAATTTATGTATGCCACATTTTGTCTATTAATGCCACATTCTGTCAAAAAATTTTTGCACTTCGAGGAAGACGCCCACCGTTATCATTTTTTCATTGAAACCTTTCGTTATTAAGTTTGCCACTCGAAGCAATTGATGACAGGTGGATGTATTCACTTGAAAGCCATGTTGCTGAGGAGGTATGATGTTGTTTGTTCTGACAAAATCTTGGATTCTATTTAGTAGTACTTTTTCAAACATTTTAGCTATTGTGCTGAGGAGGCTGATAGGTCTGTAATTATCAGGATATTTTTTTTATTTTTTTCCGGTTTGGGGAAGAGAACAATAATTGAATGTTTTCATGCTTTTGTAAAATGACTAAAAATTAAACATATATTGTAAATTTTGGTTAGGTGAGTGATGGCTTTCAAGGGTAAAGATTTAAGTTCAATATTTTTAATTTGATCATGACCTGGTGTTTTTTTATTGTTTAATTTTTCAATTATGTCCATAACTTCTTGAGAAAAGGGGAGTTTGGGAGTATTTAGTGAATTTTGCTTATTTTGAAATCTGATAATGTTTCGTTCAACTTTTTCAATAAAATCGTCATCGTAAAATTCTGAATTCTCCTGGAAATAATTCTCCAGTGAATCTGCTAAAAGATCTGCTTTAGCAGATTCACTGGAGAATTATTTCCTGGAGATTATTAAACTGGAGATTTGTGGTTTTGACCAGTTTTTAGAGAGAAAGGTCTTCGGTATTAAACGTTTGTAGGTGGCTTCCCAGGCTTCATTTTTAACTTGGTAAATCTCTCTTTTGATTTCCCGCTGTAATCTGTTTATTTCATTTTTATTGGGGGTGGGGGATCGTCTGTACAATCATTTAATGATAATTTGTATGCAGGATATGTTGTCAAAGATGACTTATTTTCTATTTTATTTCGGTTTCGGAAACATACTATAGTTTTAAGGCAGACATTAAAAAGATGTACCGACAAATTAAGATTAGTCCCGATCAGTGTGATTTACAGTGTATTTTATGGAAATATCATAATTATGAAAAAATGCACTTTTTTAAATTACTCACTGATACCTATGGGGCCAAGTGTGCCCCATATCTTGCGACAAGAGTATTGCAACAGCTATGCAACGATGAAAGAAAGAACTATCCGTTAGGTGCAGCAGCAGGCAGAGACTTTTATGTAGACGACATTTTAAGTGGTGCTGAACACTTATCTACTGTCATAGAACTTCAAAGCCAATTAATCCGTTTATTAAAGTCAGGTGGAGTGGAATTTCAGAAGTGGAGTTCGAATAACCCGTTATTGTTGGAAAACGTTTCAGAGACGGCAGAGGAATATTACATATTTGATAGCCAGAACTCGGAAACTGTTAAAACACTTAAACTGCGGTTTAAACCTAAGGAAGACACCTTTTACTTCAATATTCCACCATTTGTGAGTTCCGTGATAAAAAGAACGATGCTATCTATTATTGCCAGATTGTTTGACCCTTTAGGTCTTTTGGGTCCGGTAATAGATACAGCAAAGATTTACATGCAGAAGCTGTGGCTTCTTAATCTAAAGTGGGATGACGAAATTCCTTTATACGTAAGAAAAAAGTGGGATAAATTTCGCAAAGAGTTGCTTGAACTGAGACATTTGAATATAGAACGTCATGTCTTATGTCCTAATGCACATCAGATTGACTTGATAGGCTTCGGAGATGCTTCTAAGGATGCGTATGGCTGTGTTATTTATATTCGTTCAGTATCCTTGACAGGCGAAATCAGGGTATCACTCCTTTTCAGTAAATCATGAGTGGCGCCCTTAAAGGAGATGACCATCCTAAGACTGGAATTGTGTGTGACAGAATTACTTTAGAACCTTTTAGTCAAAGTTCGAACAGCTTTGGACTTGCAAGTTCGTGGAGTATATCTATACTCGAACTCAACAGTAATTCTTACATGGATTGCTTCACCACCTCTAACTCTTAAAGTTTTCGTGGCAAATCGAGTAAGAAAATGCAAGAAAGAACGAATGACTTCAGATGGGATTATGTGAATACGAATGATAATCCAGCTGACTTAATATCCCGAGGTGTTAGTCCTGAAAAAATTCAACATCTAAAATTGTGGTGGCATGGACCTAATTTCTTGTCAAATATTGAGTGTTCCAAAAGTGAAAGTGAACATTTCCTCTTAAGTGAAACTGAGCAATTTCAGCAAGAAGTAAAAGAGAACTTTAAATTTCGGAACAATGAACTCGGGTTTTTTGGTGAAATTTCTAGTTTTGATTACATTTTTGATATTACATATTGATTTTTGATATATTTTGGAATTCAATGTAAGTTGTTTATCCCCTTTTATTGATGATGAAGGTATTATACGAGTTGGTGGCCGACTGCATAACACTAATTTACCAATCGATATGAAACACCCTATTTTGCTTCCTAAAAACCCTAAATTCACTGAAATAATTTTTTTTTTTTTGTTCATTCATTTGAAAAATTACCATGTTGGCCCTAAACTTTGTTATGTGCTATTCGTCAAGAATACTGGCCTTTGGGTGGGCACGATATTGCTCGTAAAACCGTGCATAACTGTGTAACATGCTTTAAAGCTAAGCCTAGGGTGATTAATCAAATTATGGCACCTTTATCTCATCAATCTTCCCTTTTTCAAAACTGGCCTAGATTGTTGTGGACTATTCTTCATAAAATATAAAAATCAGAGAAAATGTGTATATTATGATTTATGTTTGCATATTTGTTTGATTTGTAACCAAGGTAGTACATTTTGAGTTAATTACAGAATTATCGGCAGAGGCTATGATTGCATGTTTAAAAATATTTTTTTCACGCCGAGGTTTGTCAGTATACCTTTTTTCTGACAATGCTACAGATTTCCATGGTGCAGCTTCGGAAATAAAATAATTATTTGCTTTGTTCAAAAATATGAATGTTCTAGATTACTTGTATTCTGAGAGTGTAACATAGAGCTTTATTCCTCCTCAGTCGCCTAATTTTGGAGGGCTTTGGAAGACAGGGGTAAAGTCATTTAAGCACCATTTTAAAAGAGTTGTGGGTGACCATAAACTCACATTTGAAGAGCTTCTGACTGTAACTAATCAAATTAAAGCAATTTTAAATAGTTGACCTCTCACACCTTTATCAACCTATCCAAACGATTTTAGCGTTCTGACGCCTGGACATTTTTTGATCGGCAGATCACTTAATGCTTTATCTGAGATTGACCTATCATATATATTGAAAATAGTAGACTTTCCAAATGGCAACATTTAACAAAATTTGCTCAAATTGTGTGGAAAAACTGGTCCAAAGATTATTTGAGTACGCTGCAACAAATATTTAAGTGGCATTCTAGTAAAACTAATATTAAACCAGGGAATAGTTGTGTTGTTAAAGGTAGATAAACTACCTTTGTGTACTTGATCAATTGGAAGATTTGCAAGGTTCATTTATGGAAAGGATGACAAAAATAGAGTAGAGAAGGTCAGAACGCCTAAGGGCACTTAAAAAAGAAGTATTCCTAATGTGTACATTTTACCAATTTCAGATTATATGATATAGATTTTTTTTATTAATAATCGCAATTGTGTAGTCTTATGTCTTATATTTCCTCAATGATTAAGTGATCATATTATATTAGTGTTAAATTTAATGTAACTGATGTAATTTTTATGTTAAATTCAACTTGTTGTATTTTTTGTAAATTTACTTGAAACCTTAGGGTTTCAAGGTACACGCCACTAGATGGCGCTTTCTAGTGTCGAAAGAGTTTCATGTTTTTTATATGTATCAGAGAGAGAGAGAGAGAACTGTGAAACGAGGAGTTGAACCAAGAGCTGTCCATAATGTGCTGTGTTTGTGAAAATGTTGTGATTATTGCGTTCTACTCTTCATGTGTTTAAATGCCTCACCACCGATACGAAAAATGTAGGCAAGTTAAAGAGATGACTAAGTTCTTCTGAATAATAGACATCTTTCATGTAGAAGACATTTTATTAATCATTAATTATGAGTTAAAAACAACAATATTACAATACTTAGTTTAGAATTTGGATTAAACTATTTCTATTTTAATCAGAACACATAATTAAGCTGTAGTTTTATAATGATTTATGAGGATTTAAACAGGTGTAATTTCATTTTATGAATTGCTCCGTTTTAAAATTTGCGGTCAGTCCTAGATTACAGGGGACAGCAATTTTGAAATCACGCCACACGATGGCACAAAGCGGGTATTTCAAACACGACAATTCAAAGCGGGAAAAGATAGCATCGTCTTCAGAAGACAAATTTTGAAACAAGATGGCGTTTTCACTGAAAGAAGGATATGGAAGCATCGAAGTTTCTTTTAAAATAATTCTCTTCAGTATTTCATTCAAAACCAAATGTCCCTTAAAATGAAATTCCACAGTGTGTGTGATTTAATAACGCAAATTTAAACAAATGTTAAAACAGAGCACTAACATATTAAAATTCTACAAAATTTCAAATAATATTATTAAATTGAATTCTGAAGAAGTGCAATAAAATACTTTCGATAAAAATGCAGTTAATTAGGATGTTTTATAACAAATGTCTGTATAAAAACCAAATAAATTTGGATATTATTTCAACTTATTGATAGAAGAATAGTCAATTAATTTATACTACAACAATCCATTTCGATTTTGGATTTATTTAGGGTGAAAAATATGTAAAATAAAATTTTGTGATACTTTTCTGTTCAATTTAAAAGTAGTATATTTAGTAAATGTACTTAAGCACAGCAAGTATAAAACATTTCCTACAAATACGGTACAAAACAAACAGAATACAACTATTTCTGTTTACATCAATTGGGTATCATGTGATCAAGTTGTCACGTGATCGTGACATTCCACATGAATTTAGTCATTACACTGTCAAGTTAGAATAAAAATTTTTGATACCCAGAACAAAAATTCGCGTAAAAGGTATTTGGTGAACCGTGTTATTTCAAATCGTGTAAAAAGCATAGGGTGTACACACGCATATATAAACTTGCATTAACATGTAACATCATCTCGGATGCTGTTTGATGAATGTTATCTTGCAGAAATCACTTTCCAGTCGCTTATTAATCTTTCAGTCATGTTGTTTATCCTTGTGTATATAGTAGCAGTATTATAAGTACACTAATATTAGATATATACATTACAAGGGTGTTCAGAAGAAAAGATTGCAAACCGTAACAACGTAACCGTTAACATATTTTGCCAATGTTTTATGGGAGAATGTAGCAGAGACATTTAGGGATGCGGTAGAATCTTGGCTGATCGGAGCGCTTGCGCGGACCCCTCATGCGGTAGAAGCGGAGGCTTCTGCTATAAGACGAACCGTCCAATCAACCAGAAGTGCATGTGAGGACGTTGACCACGTTCACTGCAAAAATCGACGTTGAGCTGAGAGGCGTATTTATTTCGCCAGCAGGAAGATGCATTAAACCGTGGACTATTCATCGCAAATGATGAACTATTCTGACCCCTGTCGGATGGAGGCGCATATGGAGAAGACTGTGTCAACAAATCAGTGAAAACGGAATGTCGTTTTCTCACTCTATCCTCGACGTCTCATCAACAAGTTGGACGACCTAGTGAGAAAGGAGAGTCGGCATGTAATTGCGAATTGGCGGCGGAATGGTACAGTGTTGGAACGGTAGGACAATTGTTCGACAGTGCGTTACCGGAAAGTGTGGGCAGTGGGTTCCAGAAGCTGCTAGAACCAGCAAAAGAACTGCGTTAAGGGCACTTCAACATAATTTTCAATATTATGAAAATACGCTTTCGTGGGTGAATATATATGATATGTGCCATATATATATATATTAATATATATTAATATTATATAATGTTCTTATTATATTCTTATGCTGTAATGATATATATATTCATATATATGTGTGATATATGTATGTATATATATATATTATACTCTCTCAATATATACTCTCTAATGTATCTGAAGGAAGGCTGCTTGCTCATAATACAAGCCAGAGAAAGCAGCCCAGAGACAATACAAGACCAGGACAAAGAAGAACATGTAATTGGAAACTCGAATAGATCACCTCCTCTTAAAATGTTCAAAGTCGTGCCTCCAGCGAGGAAGGTGTTTCACCGTCTTTTCGACGTCAAGGTCACTACTTGTTGAATTGCATGAGAACAGAAGAACTATAACTCCGATGTGTACAACTGTGAAACACTCCCAGAAACTATACAAGTCATTAGAACAAGAGACCAAGGTTGCTCACGGGTGTGGGTTCTGCTCCATTATACACTTGGCGTCCACGTCATAGGTCACATACACGGAACTGGACAAAGTTCGCTGGACAGTTCACCATCCACCTAGAGTTCAGACATGTCTCCGCGATTTCCATGCGTTTGGTTCTGAAAAAAACATCTGAAAGGAAGTGCTTCAGCCTCGGACAACTTGAACTCTCAGAGGACTGGGTCTTCATGGCCCAGAATTCTGAGGACAAAGAATCCTTCCTCATTAACCCTCGAAGCGTTTCACACGCTTTTTCCGGCTACTGTCCGAGATATTCCAGCCGTTTGCGCATATAAACCGTGTGGCTGTGAGCGCCTGAAGCTATAGAGCCGTGTATTTTCGCCATCTGGGATATATTCGAGATCGTTTGCGCCGGTTTTCTGCAATTTCCTTTCCCCCTTTCAAAAGTTTTACATCTTGTTAGATATGGGAGGGTTGCGGACACAAATGAACTTTGCAGGAAATTTTATGAGCTCTGAGGACCCCCTCTTGCCCTTGGGTTAAGGACATTTCCATTGAGGACATTCTTCAGAGGGGAAGGGAAGATTTCAAGTGTGTTTTGTCGAGTCAACTTGAGTTTAGATTTTATTGGGTTTATGAAAGAAATGCGTCCTTGACTAGCTTTCGATATAAATTTTTAAACCCCAATCAAAGCAGCACAAAGTTCAATCACATAAAATTCTTCGTTTTATTCCTTTTAATTAACTCATTTGGAATCTTAACAAATTTAGATAGTAAACCTACTTTTTATATTGTTGGACAAATTACTTTTCTATGTTTTCTTTGATTGCTAAAAACTCACCTTTTCCCCTCCTTTAAAATTATCAGATAGAGTTAAGTTTTATATTATATCTATAAATCTCAAAACATCCTTAAATATATCTATAAAATATTTATGTTTAAATACAGATAATGTGAAAACAATGAATACATTCTATTGTTTCATATATGTTCTTTAATCACTACTTTCAGTTCTTAAAATAATAATTATTTCATAATAAAGTGTCAAGAAAAACAGACATGTCCCAAAATAAAACGCTGTAAAGATTTTCAATTATTACAAATGAATAATTTTTAGCTTCTATGTTCAAGTGCCGAAATTCTAATGCAGAAGTAATGAAAATATTACCGAAAATACAAACTTTTTAAATTCTGGTTTTTCACAATTTCTCAGATATTCAGACGCTGCGATATTTTGTAATGTCATGTTCGAAATACATCAAGTGCAAATAAATGAACTACATCTTTCCTCAGAGAAAATGAGGTTTCCCCTCAAATTAATATTTGTCAAACTTAGATTTTCAGGCATTAGTAGTAAAGCGTCGGCACACATTTGCCTCCATTTGTTCGCTGCATTAGTGTCAACGTACATTTACTGGAATGCTTTGGTTTACTAATTATTTGAGATTCAAATTAAAAGTATCCACATGTGTAAAATCTCTTATAATTCTTCTGTTAAGGATAACTGAAGGTATGTAATTAAATGGACATTTGTAATCTTTACAATATACAACTAGAATTTTACAAATGCTACCCTGAAAATCTGCTTTTCAAATAACTGTCAAAATATTTATACAGTTACACTTCCAGTTAAAACCATTCAATCACAAAAACACAATTCTATGAAAATTTAAAATACAAAATTCAAAATTTAATATATTTCATCGCCAGCATATTTTCATATATTCCGTAAATTTACAAATCAGTTAAAATCACACGTTATTAACCAAAAGTGAGCAGAAAAATTTGATTACGCATATAAAATAAATTTACTTGGAAGCAGAGCTATGCTAAAACACCGGTATACAAAAAGTGCGATATCTACAATGGTTCTGAAATAATCATTTTAAAGTCAGTTCGAAATTTGTTCGTTATATTATACGTAATATTAAATAAAGCGTCAACAATAAAATGTGTTTGTCTCTTATTCTGGATTATTAAAGTGATATAAGTGACATTATCGCAAATGTTAACAATTTTATAATTAAATTATTACATTGTTATCATATTGGTGTAAAGATATAAAACTTGCGTCTAAATAGATGGAAAATACGTCACCAAAGTTATAATCTTGAACAGAGCCCGTCTATTCACTTGATTAGGTGAGTCAGCCATAGGTAGAACTACTTGTGCAAAGCTTAGGGCACTTTCCACGGTTTGGGAAATACCACTCTCTTAATTACAGTTTTCAGCAGGAAATGTAAAAATAACCATTTAATAACAAAGGATTTTTAGAATGGACTTCAATTCATTGTTTGAATAACAACACAAACAACCGTACTCTTGTAAGATTTTAGAACTCTCCATTTCTGCCATATTCCTATTAAAATCTGTACACTACCAAAATGTTCCTTTACTTTTGTACTCTAAAATTTATGAACTATATTAGCATTTGTAGTTCTTAAAGTTCCAAGCCATTCCCATCTAAACGTGTGTACAGTTCGATCCTATAGTACCAAGACCCGTTATTAACAGCCAGGGGCTGATGCACGTTAAATCTATTGGGGCCCAAAGTCCTTCCGTTGGGGTAGGGTGGAAATTAGAAGAGGAGTGCCAGCTGGTGTCGTCCTCGTCCTTGACCGAGGTTCAAAACTACGAAGTCCGTCGCCAGCAGCCTAGGCAACACAATGCTATCTTTATCATCATAATTCTATCTAAAACTAAGTTTTATCATAAAAAGTTTGGATCCTTATTTAGTAGGGAATTGTATTCCACCATATGTTTTCTGTTCACCGAACAAATTGCATCATTCGGGATCGGAATCCATCATTTTGGGTTGAAACGAGTGATTTGGCGCTGTTTAAGCTAAATATTATTGGTACGTGTTTATTTTTCCCTAGAGCAATATAGGTTTTCAAGAGAAGTAAAAATATTTTAATAGTTTAAAATGAGTTTCCACTTATTAAGACAACAATTAAAATGACACTGCTGGTTATTATAATCTGCAATAGTGCATTTTTCTATTGTGAGTGGACAAGTTTAATAACAAAATTATGGATACTAATACAAAAAGTCTAAGAAAGCAGCTTCAATGTCCAAATTTAACTAAATATTTTAAACTTCAATTTTGTGTAAAATGGCAGAAAAAGCAATTAGCACAGTTCTAGATTATCATCAAATACCATATCATATGTTTTATGGAGATTTTTATTTGTGTATTAGAGTTTTAAACCCAATATTTCTATAAATTTTTAGTGATTCTTCATTTCATCGTTCATTTAGTTGATAACTTTAAATATGTGCTACTGTAAGATATGTGTTTTATATCTTTTGAAAATTTTAATTACGTATTTTATTTTAAACTTTTCTGAAAATTGTTACAATGGTTACAATTGCTTCTAGGGGTAAGGATTAGTTAATTAATTCTAAGTATATAATTCTCTTTAGAAACATTGAAATCTTTATTTGCATTTTCTGAAAATTGTGATTTAAATTTTTATTACGAAAAATCTCATTTCTTAAAAGTATTTCATGTATTGAAATGAAATTTTACAATGTTAAATTTCTAGAATGTTACTGTGAATTTCAAACACATCTTTTAAGAAACTATAACTTATTATTTTGGGAATATTTTTATATTTACAAAAGTGATATATTGTAAAAATTATGTTGTGTTCATAAGTTTTGGAATAACTCAGTAAGTTTAGAGATAACTGCAATTTTCCCGCATCACAACACAGATATATATATACACAATTTTGTATAAACCATTGTAACCTTAAAAATATTGTGTTTTCTAAAATATTTCTTTCAAATAAACAAACTGTTCAAAGATAAGTATTAAGGTACTTTAAAGACGCTTTTGTTGTTGAAAGCATTTAATAAAAATATTAATATTATTTTCTTATGTATCTGATCTTTTAACATTTGTAACAATTAAAATTATTGCTTATATACGATTCTTTCATTTTTGTAAATTTTATAAACACTTTGATTACAATTATATTTATTTGAGAACAAGTGAACTCTGATTTATTTTATTCATGAAATACAAATTTTGAATAGGTGGTTTTTGCTAACGTATTTGTTTAAGATATGCATATTCTATTGAAATTTAAACTACAAAAATTAGACCTGATTTGTTATAATCGAAATTTTGATCTAATAGACACATATAGCTGTTTTAGGTACAATTTGTAAGATGGACTATGATTAGTAGAGGAAATTATTTTACATGTGTGAATATTTTGGACTGTACTAAGACATATATTTTGAATCCTTACGGTTTGGTAAATCGTAACAATTTGAGTTGAGGTTTGATATTGAATATAAAAACCTCGGCTGTTATTCAAAATAGGGTGTTTTACTTTGAAACAAGCACACAGCACAAATAGGTGCATTTTGAAATTATATGATCCAGCACAGTCATGTTATTTAAATTTAGGAAAAACCATCACCCTTTCTATAAATCAAAGCATACACTCTGCTTTCTCTACAATAGGAACATTATTTTCTACATAAAACTACCCAAAGTAAATATGATAACATTTGAACTACAAATTTATTTACTGCAATATAGTACAGTCTGAGGATTCATTCCATATCGCTAATACTAAGAATAAACTAACAATTCTGTATAGTTACTCCTGGGATTAAGTTTATTTCTAAAATTTAAAATTGCTTACAAAATTTGTTATGAATTCTTTGAGGAAATGTCTGTCCTTCACTGAACAGTGTTTTAAGTGTACTGTTTGAAGACAAAATTAAAAGGGTTAAATTTTCTCTCGTTATGATTTTGTAATAACTGATATATGAATGAAGTTGCTCGTGAAACATTTTCTGTTATAAGATATAATACGAAGATGTGTTTAAAGTTTGAAAACACTAAAGAAACGGAAGATTAATGCAGTTTCGAGGATGGTTAGAATATATTTTGACATTTTGAAGAGCTATATCAATTAAAATTTAAATTATTTATTGAATGGGAAATTGCCGTGGCACAAATATGGATGGTAAGGGTATTTCGCTTAAGTGAAATTCAGCCTTTGCATTTTGAGGAAGGAACCCTTTGTGCTTACCAACACCTTCAAAGAACCTTGATTAAACAGCAGAAAAATGGGATATCAAAGCTGCTTTATCTAATCAAATGTACAAATTATCATTGTTTCATTTTATCATATTGACGTCTTAGTAAAGTTAGTGAATGGTAAGCTGGTTAATGTTCTTTTTATTGGGAGGGAGTTTCCTAAAATATAACCTATGAATAACAAGCAAAGCATGTTTTGAATATAACAAGTGTGAAAAGAAATTTTTAATTACTTACAGCCATGATTGTTTTGTATTTACGTCTGGAATAATTTCACGAAATCTGCAACAATGCCTTCTTCAGCATCAATGTTTCAGATTGTGTTTTGTGTCGCAGCGACTTTGAAATACTTTCATATAGGTGAAACATATGTTATTAGATGTTTCACAATTCTTTCGGCAATTTCATGATATTCTTTTCTAATGTCAAACATAATATACATATCGACTTAACTAAGTTTAATTTCAATTGAGTGTATCAGTTTGATATATCAATCAAATTGACGCCACTCAATTATTTCTTTGTTGGGAGTTCGAAGGTTTCTTTATTGAGTTTAGTTTTTATTAACGTCGCACTAGAAGCAACACGAGGGGCTATTATTGGTGACGGACCTCGTAATTTGAACTGATCCAAGCGAGGACGATACCTGAGCTGGCACCCCTCTCTAATTTCCACACCACCAACTTCTTTTATTGAGGTTCAGTGGATTCACAGTCTTGGGAAGATTTTGGATTCAAGATATTTTTCATTTTGAACAGGATTCAGAAATGTTTTGCAGATTTGATAAATGTTCATTAAATAATTTTACATTTTATCGGAATCCAGCGTTACCGTCCACTAAATATATTATGCATATCTTTCAAATAAATTCTGCACAAATTTTAATTTTAAAACAGTGCCATAATTTACTACATACCTTGAAACAATGAATAGTGTGTGATTCTTTATCTGAGCCAAAAACGCAGACTTATATGAAATGCTACTCGATTAATGTATTAGAAACGTGACCTTTGAAATTTAAGATTTTCCCTTAAATTATTTATTGTATTTTACAACCAAACTGCTTTTTGAGTTGAATCTTCTATCAAAATTAAAATTTAATAAAATTCTGGTGCTGATTAAACAAATAATGCTTGATGAAATACTAATCATTACTCTTTCAAAACATGCAAACAATGTTATATTTTCTTAGTCTCTTATTCAACAATGAATATGGTTGCTTTTTCAGTTCGTCACGGCCAATATTAAAATAATAAAAAGGTTTAAAATGACAGAAAAATTTTCTATTGTTTGTTGCAAACATATTTTCAACTATTAACCACCAATTTTTCAAACTATATTTTTATTCTTCATTTGTTGTTTCTTCGGTGAAACTCAATAGATCGGGCAAACACCTTCAAGATCTGATGTAAATAATATGGTCATTTCTGCCTGCCCACAGCCTGCCATACAAGATTCCCCAAGGCAACGAAATCGCTTATCGAAGTCGGATCGAGTCGTAAAATGCCCAACCCTAGTGGGGTTGTAGACCACCACTGACTCAAGAGGGGAGAACAGTAGCCTTCTTGCATTTTCGAAGAATTTGTGAATGGAAAGCAAAACTTTTACAGCGACCTTTAGATGTGCTTGGTAGTCGCTTTCGGAATAGCACCACACAAAGTAAAACGCTGGAGGGTTAATCAATGGGATCATTGTACTCAGACCTAGCAATTTATACTTTGAATACAGTCTTCATTTATACCCACATTGTCGTTACACATATATATAACTACATCGATCAATAACTCAGTCTAAAATTGAAAACATCTTTTTAAATTTTTATCAACATAACACCTTTTGTTATACCACCTTTTAGGGTGTTCAATCGTCTAACCTTTCAAATCTTTTTCCCAAAAATTTTCTCTTTTTCGCAAAATCTTTTTGTTGCAGTAAATATGATAAACAACTCTGAATCATCGACTCGTTGCTGTTTTTGTTCCATCGAAAGCAATCGCGGCACCCACTTGGAAAAAACCTTTTTCACTTCACTTCAAAAAACCTTTTTCCTGCTCCGATCGACTTAAAATTTTGACACGTTTCAAGCAAAGGTTAGTACTCTAGAAAGACCTGGTTACAGGTTTACTACGAGTGCCATCTCTGGGTTAGTCTCGGGAGTTATTGATCGATGTGTTATATATATATATATATATATATATATATTCGTATACTCAAGGTGTGGCTTTTAAATAATGAGACTGACGCTGTAAAATATTTTATTTTGCACTCCTCTATTCCTACAACCCTCCATGTGAATCTTCTATTGTTCAGAACAGTGCTAGAAGTTTTCTTTCAGCTCCTTCAGGACTCGTGCCACTTTCTCTTTCACAGTTTCACCAAATTCAAATTTTGTTCCTTTTAATGTAGATTTCCTCTAAGGAAACAGATTGATGTCGCACGCGAGATCCGACGAATAAATCGGATGGTCTGACACTGTGATGCTGTACTTGGCTAGAAACCTCTTGACAGACAACAGGGAATGGCTTGTCCTTCCACAATTAATGTGTTTTCCCCTTATTATATCATGTTCAGCAAGAACGTAAAGGTAGTAAAGGTGATTGATGTTTAACCTTCAAGAGCGCAGTGCAGGTACATAATCCTATGTATGAATATCGAAAAAACAATCATCGTTATTGTGAATTTTGATTTGTTCATTCGATATTTTTTGGATGTTGGTGAAGAGGAGCTCTTCCAGCGCATGGATTGGCGCTTCGTTTCCGGATCATAAATGAAAAGCTTCAATTCGTTTCACTTTATTATCCTTTCTAATAAGTTTGGGACATTTTCAATGGCCTTCAAAGTGTCAGTACAAACATTTTTGTGAACTTCTTGTAATTCAAACGGGATAATTTTAGGCATTTTGCCACACACTTTTTCATGTTAAAATTGTCATGTAAAATTTGTCATGCGGATTCTTTGTCAATCCCAATAGTCTTAGCAATCGCGCCAATACTTAACAGACGGTCAGATTGAGCCAGATTGCCAATTTTTTTCGATATTGTCATTTGTTTTTGACGAGGAAGGGCAACACGGGCATTAATCCTCTTCAATGTCTTCTCGGACATCTTGAAAACGCTTAAAACACTCAAAAATGCATACACGCGATTCATTCATTGCCTTACAGTTCTTTCAATAAATTATAAATTTCAGTTGCGGGTTTTCTAAGTTTCACGTGAAATTTCAACACAGTTCATTATTCTATTGTTACACTTATCATTTTTCTGGTGAAACAAAAAAAAATTATTTCTGATGCGAATCGATGCTACGGCTATTCGGATTTATTTTTTGAGGCGAGAGGCACTGCATTCGAAAGAAAAGGCATCACGTTAAATAGATATTGACCGCTGGCGTTTGGCACATGCGTACTTCTGTAGCAGAGTATACTCGATAAACCCAGCTTCTCTTCGCTGTGGCTGAGTCTGATAATAATTATTAGAAGAGTAAATAAAAGTATTCTAATGAACATAGATTCACCAATAAAATATATTATTCAATATAATACCCTACTTTACGTAAATGTGGCTGTGCTGTGGAATGAAAAAATGTTTTTCACTGAAAGTCGTTTTTTATTATAATGCTAGTGAACGGACTACATTTTTTGTCTGTTCGTTTTCTGCATTATCATAAAAATCAAATGGTTTACCGATTCTGGATCACGAAACGTATAATTGCTCATGAGAAAAACAACCGTTTTCTAAATTCAAACTTCACACTTGCAAAGATCGTCCTTCAGCTTTATTAATAGTCATAGTGAACATTATGCGTAATGGATATTGAAATTGTTTGAGCACGAACGCCATATCTGTCGGAATGAGTGGTATATGTGAAAGTAGTACTTCTTCACCTTTATGAGATCCAATTAGAATTGTTGATTCGATTAGAATATTCATCAATTTTTAACCACTAATCGTATACCATTACATAACTGTCTCACTGATGTTTTCGGAGTAATATAATTGGCACTTGAATTTTAAAATTTAGAATGTGTGATGGTAATCCGGGAACATCGAGTGAATTAAGAAATTCTGTTGAAAAATTCACTACTTTACTTTGGTTCATCCAGAGTCAATGTACACCACGCGACAATAAAAATGCAATACCAATAAGAAGCGACTAGAAAATTATGCAAATTTCAGGGTAGATGCATGTTACCGAGTTATGCAAATGATCTAAAATGCGCAGCTCTCCAGCACACACTGAAGAAGATATAGGGGAAGAAACCTGCTGAATGCTCAATTTTTGTGCCGTTATTTCTGCTAGGGAAATCATCAGAGCAAATTTGTTCTTGTCTCGGAAGGTGCATGTAATAGCAGATAATTCCAGGCCGTAGTCAACAGACAGACAACAGAACATAGTTCCAGCAGACAGACGATTTTATGAGGTGCATGGTGATTGGACTGTGAAGGACAGGTTGCTCCATACGGCAAATCTCAGATGACACACACCTGGACGCATCCACAGAGCATCAGCTGTGGAGAAAATGGTTTGAACAAGGAAATATGGCAAGTTTGAGGGGTGTCGGTGCAGCCAGAGTGACGTCAGCACAAGTGAATTGACGCATCCACCGACAAGCGATAGCGGACTGAGAAGCCACTTCTACCTCCATTCTGCAGCATGTTCAAGACACCCTGGATGTTCCCATATAGACGAAAATTATTACTCGTCTATTCGTTGTTAGTGGCCTGCACTTATGGCGTCCTTTATGAAGACTGCTACTGACCCCACAGTATAGAAGCCGACGCCTGCAATGGTGCCGGGCTCGAGTGATGAGGACAACGGAATGGCACAGCGTCGTGTTCTCAGAATAGTAACACTTGTGTTTCTCCGATGATAGCTCACCGCGTATGAGAGTGGCGTCGACGTGGAGACAGGCAGAATCCGGCAGTAATTGTAGAACGTCCCACCACGCGACAGCGTGGAATCATGGTTTTCGGCGCAATTGCTTACGATTCTAAGTCACCTGTAAGTAGGTATTCATGTGATTTAGAATAGTACACAATTGTGTGACGGGCCAACAAAACGTGGATGATGTTCTGTGGTCGGTGATAGTCCTCTACCTTCAGGGTGTGTCCTAAGCCCTTTTTCAGTAGGATAACGCCCGACCGAATACTACTTGCATCAGCCAACGTGCTCTGCAAGTTAGTCTGATGCTTCCCTGGCCATCTTTCTCCTATCGAGCACATTTAGGATATGATTGGACACCATTTGCAGACCCTGCCACTGATGCGTTCATAAGATGAATTGTGGCAAATGGTTCACAGGAAATGGAGAGCCATTCCCTTGAACTAAGTTATTGACTATAACTAGACGTGTTGCTTCGTGTAGCGCCGTTCACGGTGGTCCTCTAACCTGCTGAACCGACGCTGTTTTCGTTTTTATTATGCATATAATTTCGAAATGAAATGACTTAATGAAAATGTTCGTTGCTGTCTCTCTCAGCAGAGTTTCATCACTTTCCGGCCACTCATCACTCCGGTGCTGCATTTTCAATATCGCGTAGTGTATTGTATGTCGATTCTGTTTAGAATGATGTTGTTCATATCATATATGTTGACATTTTTAGCTGATAGAAGGGCTCTTCCTCTCAACTATGCGGGATTTTGGTTATTTGTTTCGATGCTTTGAAATACCTTGTCCACTAATTTTTCATTTGAATTTACGATGTTGCAAAAATTATATGATATGGTGATTTTCCTTTTTCTGGATTTGTAGGAGCAGTGCCGTTACAGACTTCGAGCAATTGGATTAAAAATGTGTGACCCATTGTACACTCATCCCATGCAATGATTTTGAACGGCCGAAAAATATGTCCTTTTCCTGATGTTTTAGAAATGTTATATATTGAGTATTTTGTGAATTGTATGTTTAGTGACATTTAAAAAAAAGTAAAATGTTGACAGGAGCATGCCGCCTGAGAGTAGGACCACCTACTGTCAAAAAATGTGTTATTTATATAATTGTGTATTTATTGTTATAATCATAAGTATTTGACATATTTTAAAACACAAATGAGTGAAATGTGAGTAAGTGAAAAAATGTGATGCATATAGTCTTTGTTAGATATAATTTTTTTTTATTTAAATCTAGTGAAACGCTAGGAATTTCTGATTCCCGTATGAACTTTGCGATAAAAATTGTATAAAAACACTCGTATATAGAAATGCAACGTTGCGTAAAAATTTCAATTCAATCCATTGCCTACTTTCTGAGTTTTGCGGACACAAACACATGGAAGCTGAATTTTTATATATAAAGATTATTCAATTTAAAGTATTATAATATAGTTACTATCTTAAATCTATTATTTTATTTACAGTTTCTGATGAATTTATAGATTTTTGGTAAGTTATACTTATTGAATGTATGCTTTATTTGGTTGATAGGTGTTTTTTTTCCCTTTGACTGAAGAGTTAGATATAATCAAGCTGCATAAATATTTGTATTCATTACTCTATTATTTGTAATTTTTAAATTTCGAGTGTCATAAGATTTAGATTTTTAAAATCTAGTATAAAAATTTCATGCAATATATGCCTGAAAGATTACCTGTAACAAGATTCCGGATCAAGAGGATGAGAGTTTAATTACGCAATCTATGTCATAAAGTTGTCTAAAATGTGTTTTTTGGATATCTAGTTTTTTTTAATAATGGAGGAACATCGAATGAGTATTCAAGAAAACATAAAATAAATATTAAAGCTCAGATTCAGTTTTATTATCTACAGAAGAATAATGTTTTAATCTACAGAATTTAAAATCTAAACTATTTGAGATAAATATATGCTTATTTAACATAATTCATTTGGAACAGATTAAATATTTGAAGAAATATTGTGACTGTTTTGTAAGTTTTTTTGTGTGAAAAATGATGCAATATTCTGAACATCATGTTGTTAAATCAAAAGTGCATTTATGATCTGTTAGGTAGGTAGGTATTTGCCTAGATTTAATTTATTTTAAACTTTTTGATTAAAAATACAGATAAGCATCGAATTAGCATTACTGTATAAGAAGCATAACGGAGGAGAATAAGGAGAGAGATGAGATAAAGGGATAAGCGAGATCAGTATTATTACTGTATTGGTTCAAATAACTGCAGGGCAAAATATTTTAAGGTTATATATTGAACTCAGATTATATTTCTGGCAGTGCATTTAAATCGGATCCAATGAACTCATTCCTACTATTTAGAGTTATGATGATAAATAGAATTCTCCTTTACAGCGGGTTGAGAAACTATAAGATCACTAATAAATTTGTGCATTTTCGCAGTAGTAGACATAATATGCTAATTTTAAGCTTGTGCACTTAAAATGGATCGGGAAGCACTTTCTGTACTAACTGCAACTTTAAAAAGCAATTTAAATTTTATTGAGATTTATTCATTGTTCTAAAAATTGGATAAGATACCTCTTAAGAAACTATTATGGGCCACCTGAGAAATTATCATGCTATTCACCACATCAGAATCATTGTAAAACGTAAACGTGAGTGTTTCATGATCTCATTACCTGAGAAGTAAAGGTGCGGGTTTTGATTGTGTTATCCGCGATTTATTTGAAGATGCAGCAGAATAAAGAGTTATTGTGAGGGTGATGGGAAAATTTTTTTATTTTATAAGAATTCATTCTTGTACGAGGGATGTTCCGAAAGTAAGTTTCATCATTTTTTTAAAAGGAAAATTTCTTTGATAAAAGATATAAACCCTGTAAAAAAGATATAAGTTATTGACGCACGGCCTGCTCCACCTCATTGTTTTGGATGGACCTGAACACGACCAATACGCAGTGTGGACACCACATCTGACACCGTTGTGCGCTTATCAGTGAACACGATGTCCTGTACTCTAGCAGGGTTGTTTTCATTCAGTGGTGTGAAAGGATGTCCTTTTCGATCTTCATCCTTCACACTTTGCCTTCCTTCACTGACTATGCAATATTAGAGTTCAACCATTTGATGAGACATGACCTGTTCACCATACATGGTCTGTTGGTGCTCTTGGATGACTAATCCCACATGCCCATAAAAACTGGATAAAAGCAAGCACTTCCATTGCCGACCAAGCTATCAGTCACGTCTCGGACACGCTGGTCAGCTGCTACCCGCTTTTCTCCGTTGCTCTGCTCATACGTCATTCCTCCATCATTGACGCTATTTACCTCGTTGAATCAGCAATGGATGTGGATCCTTATGGAGGTTGTTTGCTTCATCTGTGCACTTTCTGCTCTTTCAAAAAATGGCGAAACTTACTTTCGGAAAATCCCTCGCTTAAACAAAATAAAACGACCTGGAAGAAAAAGGATTTTGATAGCATGAAACGAGCGACAATTTTTTTGTCAGTCAACGAAAAAAATAAGGTCTTCATTAATTTTCAGCCAAAAAAAAAAAAAAAAAGAAAGAAAGAAAGAAAATCTTCAAATGACACAGTTTGGAAGAGTCATAAATGAAATACAAAAACAAAATTTATGAAAATAAAGAAGACTCCGAAGTTATAGATACATCATCGTGAAGAAAGATTAAAAGGCCATGTTATGAAACATTGAGTAGAAGCAAATTATATTTTCGGATGAAAAGAAATTTAACCTTTACGGTCCCTATAGCTATAAACATTATTGGTGTGACTTGAGGAAGGAAACAAAATAAAGTTAGAAATAAAAGGAGGATCAGTAACACTTTGGGGTGCCTATGACGTCCATCCTTCAATATTTAATTCTACCGACATCTTCCGTCTACTTAAAACCCCTAAATACTGGATTCCAAATAAATGTACGAAAGAGCAAGATAGAATACGTTACTTATCACTGAAGCATCGATAAAATCTCTCTCTTTCGAATCCCATTTAACTCGCCAATCTCAGATTATGATTCAAATATGAAATTTTAGTGTACCAAATCACTCGTCTTGATTTCAACAATTGTCCTTTTCAATAGCTTCGTATCTTAGTTCGAAGACTAAGAATTACTTCAATCCAAAATATTAGTTACTCTATTTCAATCCAATTTACTAATAACTATCAGTTTGACGTTACCTTCGATACCCCTTCAATTTTCTTTCAATTATATTTCATATATTTATCATTATCTCTAATTCTCTTCACTTCTATCTGCATTTAATTTATTTAATAACTTTTCTTTTTGGTTCGGAAGAAATTGTAATTTTATGCAATTCAAATTACCATCAAGTTCCCGAGATTAGTAAAGAGAACATCGAGAATAGACATACATCCCAACCCCTCCTGAGAAGAAAACGTGATTTATCATTGAGTTCGATTGCCAGATTTAAATTACAGTTAAATTTTTGATTATTATTATGGCCAAAATCACTAGATGCATTAATTGACCAATTACAGTAGACTATATCACAAGTTTTAAACTACCTGGCTATCCTTAACTTTGCATAAATCGTTTATTTCTAACTAAATTTTGTTCTTTTTAATATAGATTTCACTTTAAGAAACAAATAGAACTTACAGGACACAAGAACCGTCGAATAAAGAGGTGTGTCTAATTCTATGATGCTGTACTTGGTTAGAAACCTCTTGACAGACAACTTGGATTGAGCCAGCGCATTATTCTGGGGTAAAATTTTGCCGTACAGATTCTTTGTCGAATTCTACAGTCTCCGCACGAATACTTAATGGTCAGATCGAACCAGATTACCGATTTTTTTCGATATTGTCATCCGTTTTTGGTAAGGAAGGGCGACGCGGGAGTGAATCCTCTTCAACGTCTTCTCGGCCATCTTGAAAACGCTTAAGCCACTCAAAAACACGAGCAAGCACTAAATATTCATTGCCATACATTTCTTTCAATATATTATCCGTCGCGGTTTTTCCGAGTTTCATGTGAAATTTCACAACAATTCGCTGTTCTATAATAACACTTACCGTTTTTCTGGCGATATAAAAACAGAACAAAACAAAAAATCCTCTAATGAGAACGAAGGCTACGGATATACGAATTTGTTTACAGAAACAAGAGGAGAAAAGAGAAAGCTTCACGCTGCACAGTTATCGGTCGCTGGCGTACTTCTGTAGCAGCGTCAGTCTCGTTATTTAATAGTCACACCTTGTACACGATGACTATGGGTGATTTTTCTATGGGTATATAATTTGGGCCTTATCATATATTAGCGATTTCGCTAAATATGAGCCTTAAAGGACAAAATTTTTGTATGTGGTTCACAGATCCTTTTAGTCAGGAATAATTGACATCATAAAGAATATAACCATCACCGTCTACAATGTTTGGGATTGATGTACTCCTATTTGTATGTAGACCTTGGTTTTATTTCCTAGTGTAGGGTGAGATATGTTTAAGTGAGTTTTATTTTGAACCTACTAATGTTTTTGGTTTTTAAAGACTGAGTTTCAGTAGCTGTTGGAGTAGACAACTGGAGAAGACTACTTCAGTAGCTGTTGGAGTAGGATATAGGAATAGAAAGGCTTTGATTTAATTTTAAAAGTGAATATTACAGTAGTAAAGGATGTAAGGGTTCTCACGCGCATTTCCTTTATTAAATTTGGGTTTGCTCGCTAGAGTAGTTGATATGGGAATCTCAGCATAGGAATGAACCGTAAAATATGCAAATAAGTCTTAATATTTAAAAAAGAAGTGTAGAGAAGAGGGAGGACAAATATAGAGGAATTAGAGGGAGTCGTAGAAATACTATAGATGTTACAGCAAGTGTAAGAATATATTCCGAGCGCTTCTGTCTGAATCAGATCTCGTTATTAGAAATTTACTGTGCAGAGTTCGCAAGATAATCAGATATTAATATTATTATTCTAAATGTTAGTAAGAGTCAGGTTAAGTAACCATTGCATATGTTTAATTTATTTTAATTATTTTTTATTTATACAAGTGTTTGAATAAACTGCTTAAATATTAAGAATATTGTGTAAATACGCCTCCCGTCTCCAGTGAATCGAATTCGTCACAACGGCGACCAGCATTACCCATTTCTAGAATCGGAACCGAATTTGGAATGACAGTTTCGCTGATCAAGTTTTTTATTGTCATGAATGCATTTAAAGTATAATGTGTGTATGTGTATTAGCATGAATGCATTTCATGAATGTATTTGAAGATGATATTAAATTTTATAATTTTTCAACGGAATCGCAAAGCTTGTATTTGAGGAATCATTTAATAGGAAGAGCAAAATACTGGAATTCGATTTGTTTCTCCTAAATGAATATGAAACATTATGAAGAGTTTACCAAATGATTTCCTTTAAAATTGATGTAACTCTTAATAGCCGCACATTCACATGAATGAGATGCGCCGCAATTTACGAGAATTGCAGGATGTTCGGGAAAAATTGAGATTGATGGAGAAAATTAAGACATTTGGAACATTGTTTGGATTTATCTATGAAAAGCTGAACTTTATGACTTATGAAGCATTAATGTTTTCTGGTAGTGTCGTTGCCAGGTAGTTATTAAAACTGGCGAAAATGCTGGGCATGTTCCAGATTTCATAAAAAGACGAATTTTAACTATTTCTACAATATTTGTTTTTAGTAATTCAGTAGTTAAACCTTCCAGAGACACACTAGTAAGAATTTCTTAGAGAAGAAAACGAGAAGAGATTCCCACCCGTATGATGTCAGATTTAATTGGAACAATCACAAATTTTCTTAAAGATAATATTTGTGCAGCATATACGAAGATCTGTGGTAGAAAATCATATCTTACTATTTCTAATAAAGAACATATGAAAGATATTATTATGCTTTGAAATTTTTCTTTTTCTTCTTTGGATAATAGTTGTGGATGAGACTCTGGTATTAGGAAATTTTTTTGATTATGCCATAAGAAAAATACTTATTCTCTGCTATTTTCCCTTGGACTGCTCGTAATGGAGACAATATTTTCAAGCTAATGCATCCAATAAGAGCCGCAAATTTTGTAATCCTCATACAACCACCCAATGGACCAACATCGTAGGGACACAAACCTGAACTAAAGAGTCAGATTCTTCATAACCCACTGCCTAGACGAAAACATGTTCCAACCTCATCATTATATCTTCAGTATTCACCAAAAAGAAGCCTCTATGCCCTTCGCAGCCGGATTTTAATTGATTGTTTATTAACGGCGCTTTTAAAAACAACTCAAGGTGTAATTGCAATAGATCTCGTAATGAAATTCAGTCAAGTGACAAGGACGAAATTTAAGATGATATCCCCACTTCCAATTTTCACACCACACCAATAAAAGGACTCTATAGATTCAATGTGTATCAGCCCCTCTACATGACGGGTCTTTAATGACATCAGGACTCGAACCTACAATTCGACGAACACAACGTCGACCGCAAGCTCTCCGAACTTGACCACTCGGCTACCTCTGCCACCCTTCTCAGCTGAGCGATACTGATCCAGCACAGTCATTCTAACTTTAGTTCTTTGTATGAAAGAGCATTCGTTGAACAAAGATGGGACGAAATATCACCTAACCTACCAGCAAGTCTTATTAGCAGTTCATCTACCTAATGAGAAGTTCACGGTGCCAGATGCAGTAAAGTTCTCTAATGTAGGCCTGTCCAACCCTTCGTTACTTGATAATCATCACTGGATTTATCAGATATGTCTAGTACAAATGTCGGCTTTGATTCAAATGAAGAATTTCGTTCGTTATAAACGGCCAATGTTGTTGTTTTTTGATGTTTTTGTCGTTACAAATTCTGTTATAAGCGGCCGATTCTTTCTTTCTTTCTTTTTTTGGTTTCTCTTAAGTTGCTTATATAATTCTGGATATCCTGGTACAAAAAACTTAAGATTTATTAAAATTTTAATGGAAGCTCTATGTCAGGATCATAAGTAAGAAAATGTTGTTTCATACTTGTAGAAAATTTAAGCCTTAGCGAATCAAATCAGCTGTTAATAGTAGTATTTGAAGTACAACGGAATTAAAAAAAAGTGATTATAAAATTCGGGTATTCCTCGTAACTCCAAAATACAAAGTAAACAAGCCATGAAGTAGATCAAGTCACTCACACATGAGTGGGCATAAATCCACCCTCACCTGATTACAGTGTCAAAATTAGAAAAAATAAGAAAAGAAAAAAAAAATTGAGGGAGGATTCTTGCTACAACAAAAAATTCGTGTAAAATTTTTTTTTCAACAGTGTTATTTCAAAATCATGTAAAAAAAGATAGTGTAAAATAAGAGTTGGATATATAAATCCAATAAATGTGTGTGCGCGCGCAAGTGATGAAGTCGATACCGATTCAAATTCTCACGTTAAAAGTTATTTCAACTTTCACCTTTCTAGTCGTGGAAAGCAAGTAATACACCCGAATCTCATTAGAGAAATCAGGAATGTTCTGCTATAAATTAAGGGAAATTACATTTTATTGAATTAAACATATTTACACGAAATACAATTTAAAAATATGTCCTGCAGTTTTACAACACAATGATGGTGCTAAATTATTAGCGATCAAAAGACACCGAGCAATCAGTCTGTCTGGAACAATATGCTTCTGCGTCAAATATATTAGGCTTGCTGTAGACAGACTGGCTGCCGCTATTTCGCATGTTGTGCATGTCACATTCCCTCCTTATGTCTAGCAATGGGCACCCGCGCTCTTCACTAAGTTTGCTGGTTAGTTATACATTGTGTATCACTCAATCGCACCTGATGGCCGTGCGCTTTTTAAAACGAGCTCTGTAATTTTTTCTGAACAAGATGAAAGAAAAATTGAAATAGAAGTGAGATGTTCCCATGGTAGTAGGCTATGATACGAACGACTTATGGTGAGTAAAACACGATCCATTCTTGGTCGAGTGGTTGTAAGGCGTTGAGAGTGGTTGTAAAAAAAATAAGTCAGTTCAGACTTTCTTTTTAGCTGCAAAGCTTTAATTATAATTTAATGCAGCACGATACGCAACATTTACAGTAGTAAAATAATAACACGCATCTAACTGAATTATCAGACACTGCTCGTTTCCCCTTCCATTGTCCTCGTGTTCTTCACTTTTTCTCCCTCATTAAACTCGCTTGGGGTTGAGTTCTTACCCTCCTGTTCTTCAAATTGAGTTATTCTTCACCTTCTAGTCAAGCTGAGTTGTTATTTTCACAAATCTTTACTTTGTGGAATGTTCTTTGGTACTTTTATGCACAATAAAAGTTTAAATCCTTATTCAAATGACCTAGCTCCGTGGGCCGCGGGATTACCTGGCCTGCTCTAATGCATGGTTGAAAATCTCCAAGAGAGAGAGTATCAATTTAATCAAGTTATTATTTTTTTCTAGTATCAAGAGAACACAAACTTGGAATCACCGCAATAGTTACCGGAGGTCGTATCTTTCCCCTCCCCTCCTTTATTCCCTCTGACCAGCTGTCAGGGATTTTCGTTTATTATTAGTGTAATAAAAGGTTTTAAAAATATATGATAGCGCAAAATTTTAAAGACCGAAATAGATGATGTTTCTAAATCATTGGAAGCTTCAAATGTTTGTAAAGTCAACTTTATGTAAGAAATCTTGGAAACTATTGTTTACTGCAGAGAAGTGTGGTTTTGTATTGAGAGGTGGTCTGTAGGTATGATCTCATTTGCAGAAAAGGACTCGTCGTGTAATCGGAGCTGATGCACGCTAAATCTTCGTCCTTCGAAATCTTCCCGTTAGCGGAGTGTGGAAGTTAGGAGAAGGGGTTGCCAGCTCAGGTGTCATGTTCGTCACTTGACCAAGGCTCAAAATTACGAGGTCCGTCGCTAATAGTCATCTTGTTGCTTCTAGTGCGATGTTAATAAAACCAAACCTCATTTGCAATATTTGAAATTTAGACATTAGGGTTTTTATTATTTATTTCTTCTCAATAAGAAGGTATTTCTCTGGTTTTAACAAGAACTTTATAGTAAGGCAACTAATTTTAATAATTTCCCCCTCACTGCATTTGAAAATTTGTATAAGATGAATCATTCTACTTTTAAGTGGCTGTAATTCCATAATGGAAGTTAGAAACATTCTATATATCAGAAGAGCTATCGGGAACTCATTTTAAGAGTGGGGATAGGTAATGTTTCGGAGATTAACATTTTACTGCAGAATCAACCAAAGGTTTCTCCGATTTGAAAAACTATCTCAAAACTTTTTCATGAAGAATTCTAAAATAAAATTGATAGGATTGATAGCATAAAAAATATCTCATTCACTCGTTGTGACACAATTAAATATTCCGCTTCGGGCTCAATGTAAGCGATGCAGATATTGGCTATGGACCGAATGCTAAATGTTTCTGTTAGGTCCAACGTATTCTGGGAAGGATTCTAGGCTTCTTATTTACGAGATTCCTACCATCATCCCTACGGAAGAATTCGCCAAATAATTGCAAGAAGTCAATCACTTTGAAATGCTAAACACGAGACGTTTTATCGAAAATGGAGCGTCAGATATCAATCCTTGGAACTACGCTTCCTGAAAATGTAAAACTCTGATTCGTCATATCCAAATTCAGACATTTATTGACAAATCCGACAACATAGTTTATTTCTTACATCCAACCCGTTCGGTCAAAAATTTGTAAACTGCATTAATTGTGAAATTACTCCTTCCGGGTAGTGCATATCGTCAGGAATCATCTCCCATTTTGATAACAATCCTAGAAATTACGCTTTCCTGAAAATGTCAAACTCTGATTCATCAATCACCAAATTCAGATGTTTATTGACAAATCCAACAATTTATAGTAATTATTTTAGTTTCTTACATCCAACCCATTTTGTCAGAAATTTGTAATCTGCATTAATTGTGAAGTGAATCATTCCGGGTAGGACATTTCCACTGTAATTTGCTCAAATTATAGAGGAGATCATCCATCTAATTCACCAAAAATGTCCGATATTGTTAAAAAAAACCAAATTTTAGAATTAATATGCCATCGACGCTTAACTTGGGTGAAACGTGGAAAAAATTTCATGACTCGACTTCCACTGCATACTCAAAGGTTGTGCTGACTGCTCCTTAAACAATCAGGAATATTTGGCGGATAAGTTGGAAATAAGGCTCGAAACTTTTCAAGCTGTGATTGTGAAACAAACGATCTTCATAATGGAAACCATACATACGAGTAAAATCATGGAAACAATGTTTAAACACCTAACCAGTGTTTTAGAAAAGCGGAAGTCTGAAAGCCCTCCCATTTTTCCTATTTATTATCTTTTCATAATGGAATTGAAGAAATATTAGAAACAAATCCATCTGGTTAAACATCTCTTCGTTTCCACAAAAAGTTTCTTGATTTTCAAGAAACTTTTCAAATGAAGGTAACAGATTTTATTTTCTGAGAAGGATTTTAATTAGAGTACACAGATCAGGAGGCATACTAATATTAATTACAACACTAGCTCACATTTCTGTTAGTCAAATTCCTACCCAACCCTTTCGAACGAAAGATTTTAAAATATTGTTCGTCTAGATCAGGGGTCGCCAAAGTGGTCTATATAGACCCCTAGGGGTCTATTTAACAACAGTAGGGGGTCTATCTGACCCAAGGGGTCGAATGGGGGTCTATTGGGACTCGAAGGAAAAACAGTTCTTAATACGCAAATCACACATATCTAACTGCGTACGTAAAAATTTAAAATATTTTTATAATTGACTTAATATTATATTCTTTATAGAAAATAAAATAATAAACCAGAAAACAATCTGATTTCTGTAGCTACTTTACTTACTGTTTCTGATTTATTAAATATTTAGTCTAATATATAGTTTTATTTTAATTACCTGAAAATTACCTTTGTGGGGGTCTATGGAGATTTCGAAAAATTATATAGGGGGCGATGATCAAAAAAGTTTGGCGACCCCTGGTCTAGATAGATACTACTACTCCTTTCATATTATTAACATCTATGCTCAACGGAGATTGAATATGTTATTGATAAAATATTTTCCGGAATCTCTGGCAGACACTGTTTTCATTTTGGGTCTTCTCTACTTTATTATCTTATTATTATCTTATGTGGGGATCTTTCCAATGCAATAATGATTTAGTGGAATGGTTAACCTTGAGCAAAATTTTAGAAAAGCATTTTAGTATTAATTTTTTAACGAGGAAGAAACAAATGATTAATCATATTGATTTCCGAAAAAAATGTATTTAGAATAATAAATAATCACAAACACACATAGATCGTGATGTACTTTATGCCAGAACTATGCTTAAAGGAGAGGAAATCTTAAGCAAGAACGATGGGGGGGGGAAGGTAATAAAATTCACTCATTGGTTGTGCAGTTAAAAATTTGTGTGAAATATCCCACTAATTCATATTTCCTCTATTCAATTTTTAAAGAGAGAGAGGGGGGGGGGTCAAACGCTTATTTTGTTTTCCGTATGAATACAGTTTCATTTGGATCGATAGATTTCTTGATAAAATTATTAAAATTAAAAAAAAAAAAGAAAGAAAAGGAATTTTAAAATTTTTGTTTCGCTTCTGGGCTATCCTGTAAAGTGTACAAAAATATCGTTTTGACATTACTAATTAAGACAAATCTTAAAAACACGGAAGAAAGTAATAAAAAATTAAAAATAATTACTTTTCAGGAAATAAATTCAAAATGAAAAGTTTAAATCGAAATTAGCGATACTGCTGCCATCTATTGATGATGATAAATAGTATAAAAAAGGTATTTTCGAGGAAAATTCACCAAAAAATAAAAAAGAAAACTTATTTGGCGGGGATATACTCAATGTTTCTTCCACACCTCAGCGAATCTCCCTAAAAATTTTGGAACGATATGATCAACTGAGAGTATTTTCACAACGGCAAAACACAAACAAACATTCAAATTTATATATGAGATGACTTCACTATTCTAAAAAAATCCAGTTTAATTATGGTATTCATTTCTCTTCGAATTAATAATTTTTTTTTCCGGTACAAAATGTGTTCTATAATTCGTCTCCTATATTTTAACGCAAAATTGATATGAAATCTTATCTCTTAAAATAAAATAATAATTTATTTATAATTTATTTTTAAGATTTTTAAGACGCAGTATCATAAATGAGCGTGTGTTGTTACTGAAGTAACTTACATTTATAATAAATTTTTAAGAATCTGAAAACGTGTCCTGTCTTTGAGTCCTACTCTGCGACAATGGACGAAAATAGTCTCGACACTACGTGAGACTAAATAAATATAAAATCGAGTTAAAATATAAGAACACATAAATTTTACTTTGTAACGTAAATTTTCAATTGTAATATACTTAATATAATGTCTATTTGTATTTCGTTGAAAGTAATCCTTTTCTCTAATTACTTTTCTACTTTTTCTATAATTATGTTTCTATATTTACTACAAACAATTATTTTTAAATTTAAAATCAATCTTAAACTCGTGAAATATAATCATAGAATAGAATAAAGAGCCTTAGGAGTAACAAATCCTTATAAGGGTCAAACTCAGATAATTTGAAGTTGAAAAAGTCAGAAAATAATTGGAATTACACATGTTTTCCGAAAAAGAAGAGATATCTTTTTTAAAGCAAACTCCACGATTAAAGATTTAACGTATAAGTTTTATTCTATGAAATACATGTATATTAAGGTATGTATATTTATATTTTTCAATTAAAACAAATATTTTTACTGTGTATCATAACAAGTTACAACGTTTTAAAAAATCATAGAATTTTTATTTGTATTTTTGATGCAGTCTTTAAGTCATTGCAAATCATTCAAACATATCAAGTGATAAAAAAACAGAATCTTCTATAAAAGACTAATCTTCGGGAAAAAAAAAAAAAAAAAAACTACAAAATCGGGGAAATCTGGCAAAGGGAAAAGTGACATACCTATGTCCCTCACTTCCCTCATCCTTAGAAATACTCATTGACTCACATTAGCTGAAAAGTCTCGCGAACAATTTTTACCATAATGATCTTAGAGGAATCACTCGAAAATTCGAATTGCCCAAAATAAAGTTCAAATTACTTATAATTTTTTCCGTTGTTTCAATGAAGAGCTCTAGAGACAGGGCAAAAAAATCCGAATTATCCAAAACTGCAAATTATTAAGTGTTTGAATTATACAAGTTCGTTTGTAGTACATTTCCTGTTAAAAAATTAAATGAGATTTGAAAACAATTTCTATTTTTTTAAGCGTCCATTTTTTAAAAATAATGTTGTCAACAATTTGAACTAGAACAAAAAATTCGGGCAAAAAAGTATATTATTAAACTGTGTTATTTCAAAATCGTGTAAAAGAAAATAGTTGAGTACATATTCATAAATATAATATTATATATATATATATATATATATATATATATATATATATATATATATATATATATATATATATAAACAGACATGTATTCTTGGAACAGAGTAATTTATATTCGTTCCATAACTACTCAAAGAATTTTTTCAACATGTCTGAATTTTATTTTACGATGCTTGTAGATTTGAGCTGGAGATATAGTAGTTATAAGTGAAATGCCTGAAATTTATTTGGAAAGAAAGAACTAGTGCTTCAGTCTTCTGAGTTCGTGGCAGGATTGATTGTTTATTAACGTGGCACTTAGAGGCAACTCGCAGGCTATTGCCGACGAACCTCGGAATTTTGAGCCATGATCAAGAGACGAAGACATCTGAGCGAGCACCCCACTCTCTTAATTCTCATATGAATTCGACGTGTGGACTTTGAGCTCTGTCAGATGCAATGTGAATCAGCTTCACTTCACGCTGAGGCTTAAGTTCAATCAGGGATGGAGTCCAAGACGCAACGGAAGCAAAGCCGGTCCAGACTACCCGATTACCATAGCCACTTGAGTTTAAGGCAGTCTCTGTTGCGGTTGATCAAACTGAGAATATTTATAAGTTTTTCACTAAATGATGGCAAATATATATTGTTGTTCACATTCATTTCACCTCACACTTTCGAAGAGAAGGTGCTACAAAAATATATTTCCCGCTGGTTTCTTTTTTCCAGAGCATTTTACTTCACATCTATATTTTAGCAGTTAAATATTTCAAACTGGCGTAAATAAATTTAATACGAAGGTAATAATTATATCGATTCGAAGAATTTTTTTTTTCTGGTGCATTGTAATATTTATTTTTAATAGAAAATCAAATCATTGGTGCTTCGGGTTTTTTTTTTTTTTTTTTTTTTTTGAAAAAGGTTGCTATATATAACTATTGTCAGTTTTTTTTCAAGGAGATTACATAAAAAATAAAAAAATAAAAAATTCAATTTTTTATTCTTTGATCTGCTTTCCCCTTCTTTTGTCTTGTTATGTAGGAAATAATCGTGTAACTGTATAAGCTTAAATAAAAAAGGAAATCTTTTACAAAAATAAACTTGTTTGATTTTCTTAAAATTATATATGGCATATTTGATTCAGAATTTTTTGATCATATAACTTTTTAAGTGTTTCATTCCTAGTCTATTATGTGGGTTTTAAGTGTTTTTCCTGGTTTCTTAAGCTATTTTCTGTATTTTTGCTTTTAAAAATTCCATGTATTTTTAATGTTGTTTAAGATAAGTGTTATTATATAGGAGATTTGTAACCTTCATGTCCAGCTTGAATACGTCTAATCTAATATAATTTATTACGGGATAGCTCCCACGGGCTTTAATAATGATATCTAACATTTTATATATCTCTCAAGTAAATAAACGTCTTTGGATCATAACTATTTCAGATTTGTAGAAATTACAAAACTAGAAAATGACATTTTACCTGACTGAGTGTAATCGATCGATATCATTTTTATGCATATAAATAAATTTTGTTATTTAAATAATAGATAATATAATACTTAAAATTAAATTCAGTACTTAGTACGAAAGATATAGTTTGATGGAAAATATTTCTCTCATTATTTGATTTTCACCTTTATATAACTCAGGTTCATATGTGCCGGAAAAAGAATAAATCAATAATCCTCCTTTCAGCTGTGCACCCTGAGAGCAAAGTTTTAGATGAGAACGAACAGAAAACAGACGTAATTTCATATATCGTGATAATTTAACTGCCTCCTATACAAGCTGGAGGAACTAGGAGATGATCTGTATGTTTGTCCTACAATATAACTG
>BMAW01018698.1:55514-145155 GCA_019974015.1 Nephila pilipes | reverse complement strand
TTCTGGTGGCAATAAATAAGTTTGTTGTCTTCAGTATGATACAAATCTTCTTAGTTCAAATAAACTACTAAGTGCACTTTTCTAGAGAGAATTTGTAGAAAATCACTAACAAATATGCGGATGAAAAAAAAAAAAAAAAAAAAATCAAGAGGAACAAAAAGAAAGAAATGAATGTGCTTTGTGGCATGTGCAGAAAAACCGCAAAATATCAGAACTATAGAGATGGATCATATATGCAATAGCAGAGAATTAGCAAAGAATCCGGTACAAGAAGAGTTAGAAGAATGCAAAGCTAGATTCTAACTTTTGAGTTATATTTTTCTTGCCAGAACATGTCAAATACTGATTAAATCTTGTTATCATTAAAACTTAACTAAGACAATGAATAACTGTGTATAGCTAGCGTATGTGTAGTTAAAATTCACTGTAACTTCTCGAGTTGAATATTTGAAACCACTCATACAAATAAAGAGATTGGACGGTTCCAGAGATTGGAGTAGAATAAAAAAAATTGAGAGATTCTATAAGACGTAAAATATGCTTGTATTTGCATAATAAATGAGATAAAACAGTATAAAATATTTATTTTTCCCAAATTAAAACAAATTGGTCTAATCGACCTACAGAAAAAAAGCACTTTTTTTTCAGCTTAGGATTACGAGGTTAATTGAAAGGCTCTGATCGAGTTGTTCATCTTCCAAGCAATGATTTTAGTGATTTTTTGCTTAACAATTACCTTCTCATTTATTTCCCTGCATTTGTCTAGAGGCTTTCCATACTTTTTGGCTTTAGCCAAGCCGCGTAGCGTACGCCTGTAAAACTGGCTTCGCGCTGCCTGCCATACGCCGCGTGTATTGCACAGTAAACGATAAATTTTAATTTAATCCATTAATATTAATTGTTGATTCATCAAGCAATGTGAATTCATGGAACGATATCGATGCTTATAATATCTTTATGATTTCGTGCCACAGTAACAAATTTTTTCAAAAGTATTCGTTACACGAGTTTTAAAGTAATCCTTTGGGTTTCAACTGCATTTATATTACCCAGGGTATTTGAGTGAAAAAGATTTTATCAAATTTACCGAAATATTAAATGTATTAAAACATATGGTAAATAATAAAACATATATATTGCGTATGTTCGAAGAAGACTTTGGAAGAAAAGATATTCTATTACTAAAATGATTTTTACGAACTTTATTAGCATGGATTCTTTTCACCCTGATTTTTCATGAGAAAAAGCAAAAAATAATTTTCAGTTTCAAAATACAGCAGTCATTCCGTTCTCAAAGGCATTTAATCTTCTGCAAAGCAGAGTATAATTCTGTTCAATTCCCTTTTTTTTTTTTTCATAATTAAAAAAAAAAAATTTTTTATCTAAAAAACCTCCTTTTTTTTTTTTATTTTTTTAAAAAAACCCCAAAAAAAAAAAACACCTTAAAAAAAAAAAAAAAAAAAAAAAAAAAATCACAGGAACAAAAAAGAAGAAAATGATTGTTGTAGCATGTGAAAAACCAGAAAATATCAGAAACCTATGAAGATGGATATATAATGCATAATAGAAGGTACAAAGAATCCGGTACAAAGAGAGATTGAAAAGTGCAAACTAGATATCCTTTTTGGTTATATTTTCTATGCCAAGAACATGTAAATGTGATTAATCTTGTTTATCATTAAAAATATATATTGAGAACAATGAATATTTAATGTATAGTAAATTTGTGATTAAAAAATTCTGTAACTTCTCGAGTTGTAAATATTTAAAACCGCTCATGCAAATAAGAGATTGGACGGTTCGAGAGGGTACAGGAGTAAGAAAAAAATTAGGGAGAGTTCTATAAGACGTAAAATATGCTGTTTATAATAAATGAAATAAAACAGTATAAAATATTTGTTTTGTCCAAATGTAAACCAAATTGGGTCTAATCGACACATACAGAGAAAAAGCAACTTTTTTTTCAACAGGATACGAAGGTTAAATGGCTCTGAAATCGAGTTTCATCTTCCAATGACAAAGATTTTAGTGTTTTTGCTTTAAGAATTACCTTCTCATTTATTTCCCTGCATTTGTCTAGAGAGTAGAATTTTTTTTTATTTTTTTTTCTGAATGAATTTTAATTTACAAGAGTGTGAAAAGTTTTCTTCAAAAATAATACGTCTTGGATCATCTTTTTTAGTTTCAGGAGATAATTTTGACAGTTTAAATACTGAATAATTATTGAAACACCTTTTAGTATTTTACTATTATACCTTGCTAAAAAAGTATAAGAATCCTTAAAATTCTTCTTGTTTGAAATTTAAGAATATATCCTTCAGCTATTTATATAAAAGTTTCACATAATTTCATCTAGAATTCACATTTTTAAAGCCCAAACAACATCGGGCTTTCTCTGAATGTATATGTATGGAATGAGATGTACTGAACACTTTGAAATTCCTGGATATGATTTGATGTTGAATTAACATTATATAAATAGAAGATAATTCGACATGATATATATATATAAATGTAAGCCTACTGAGAAAATATTATTCTTTGTCAGACGCCTTTAACCTCTAAGTATTTTGCTACTGTATAAAACATTTGTATTGCACAGTAAACGATACAAATTTTAATTTAATCCATTAATAATTAATTGTTGATTAATAAAGCAATGTGAATTTCATGAACGATAATCGATGCTTATAATATGCTCTTTATGATTTCGTGCCACAGTAACAAATTTTTTCAAAGTATTCAATTTTTTGAGTTTTTTAAAGTAATCAACTGGGTTTCAACTGCATTTATATTACCCAGGGTATTTGAGGTAGAAAAAGATTTTATCAAAATTTACCGAAATATTAAATGTAATGCAAACACTATGGTAAATAATAAAACATATATATTACGTATGTTCGAAGAAGACTTTGAAGAAAAGATATTCTCATTACTAAAATGATTTTTTACGAACTTTAATGGCATGGATTCTCAAAAAAGCTTTTTCACCCCTGATTTTTCGTAGAGAAAAACAAAAATAATTTTTCAGTTTCAAAATACAGCAGTCATTCCGTTCTCAAAGAGCATTTAATCTTCTGTACAAAGGAACAGGGGAAACATCGAAAATTCGTTCAATTCCAATATTAATGTACAACAAAAGCATTTCCCTCTTCTCTCATCCATCTGTTCACTTCAGCTGTTCTGTTTCTCAATTGGCGTCCGAGATGAATCTTGGCGGCTTACTTGGCGACCGCGAGTTTCAAAACCTTGACTGACGAGTTTCTAAATTCCAGCAACCTCGCCTCCCACTCCCTGGTTCTGCCACGAGGTTGTAAACACAACTTTTTGAAACTTTTTTTTTCTTCTCTTCCTTCTCTCTCCCCCCTCCTTCCCGTTTTTGTGTGTGTGCTGATCGACGCTGAAGGGGGGACGAATTCGCTAAGCAACGGACGATCCGATGTGTTTATGGTTTTTCATCTCTTCATTCGAAGGTTGTAAAAAGGACGAGGGAAGCTGTCTCCGCATTTATTTTTAGATAATCAACCTCAGCCTGAACGAACCGAATTTGTTGGACGAAATGTTGGTCACTTCTCGAGCGCATGTGCATTGCTCATGCTAAGTTTCTGTCAGCCAGGCGCCTTGTGTCACGGACCGATCGAAGACTTGGTTTAGTTTATGAAGCGCGCACAAGACTTTATTTTGACACTTGAAACTCTTCGGCTCTTGCATTTTCGTCGGGGGAGATGCGACTGGACTGGACTTCACGGATTGGTTGACCGTCGTCAAACCGGACGTTGACTTCTGCAGTCTTTGTACAGATCTTGACCGTGAGAGCTACGAAAACACGTGTATTTGTTGTCCTACATTCCTTTTTGGATATAACAGTGTGCATTTGCAACAGGTGGTTTTGATATTGATGCTAGACCTGTTTTGTAAGTTATTGAGGTAATAAATTTTGAAAGTTTTGATTAATAAATTGTAATTTTTAAACAAAGAAATAGTTTATAGGTTTTGTGAAAATTGTTAATTTTTGGGAGACTAATTCTTTTAATTAGTGTTATAAATTACCACTTTGAAAAAAATTGGTGAACGTTGCTTTGAATTTTCTGTATAAAATGATTTAATATGAAATATATACTGATAAAATCAAGGGGCCACATCAACCTACATGAACTGTCACATTTTAGAGACAATCATATAAATATGTCATTGAATATAAACAACTTTTAAGAATGTGTTGAATATTCTGATAAATCCTCCCAGTAGCATGGGAGATGTGTTGCCACCAAAACGACAGACAGTAGTAGATCGCTTAAAGCGGAGATTTGAACTTTATCGCAAACATCAAAATGCTTGTTTGCCTAGGTTCGAACAAGCTGCCAGTAGCCTTTATGAGAGCCAAAGGCAAGACACTGTACTTCTAAAGCAAAGGTTCCTGGAATCTAAAGCTAAAAAGGCAAAATCCAAAAGTGATCATCATCGAACATACAAAGAAAGTGTTTCAGATGGTTCAAAATCACAATTGGTAAGTTTTATTTAAATTTATAGAAATTAATTAGTTCTTGATTGCTCGTAAGATATTCTGTTTTTAAATCCATAGTTTAAAGTAAAATTTTGAGGATTATTGAGGAGAAAATATTTTAACTATAATTTTAGATTAACTGACACCTTTGCAATGTTGTGTACCATTGGTGGGACATGACATATGTTATTTGTAGCCATTGTGTGCTGTTGGTGGTAAAACACTGTATGATAATTTTATGTGGTGTAAGATTGATTGAGTATAGATAAAGTTTTAAGTTAAGATTAAAGTTAGTGAATTTAATGTATGTCAATGCCAACATATTGAATATATTAGTACTTCATGAAGTAAAATTTTTGAATGTTCCCCAAAACTACTTAAATACTTGGTATACTTTAAAAAAGGAACTATATGAATGTTCAGATATTTTAAAATCATAGATGAGACATCTGTAAATGCTATTAAACTATTACAGGAAATGGAGCTTTGTTACTACATATTATATTTAATTAACATGAGGGTAAAGAGTAATTTCATGTCATTTTTGTTTATTACTGAGAAAAATATTTTGGGCATGATTTAGTAAAGGTTTGATATTTCTTTTTGAGTTTGTCACATGTATAATCTGCCATTTATTTGCAATATGTATCATTGATGTCAGTTTTGCATTATCAGACCTTATATGTTATCTGACTTTAGTAAATTAGGTTTTAGTAAAAATATCTGTGTGTATTATCTCACCTTGTAAATTCCTATGTATTTTGAATCGTGGAGCTATACTCTTCTTTGGAGGGGATGATGCGTACATTATTTAATCCATACTTTCAATATATTTTTAAATTTAAGCTCCATACATGATGCTTTTTCTTTTTGCATATTTTTTTGGTAAGAGTTTGGCTTGGATTCTTTCCTTTCTGTGTGCACCAATTGATGATTGGAGACTAGCAAATGATTATTTAAGAAAAAAGAAATTCTGATTTTGAGTTAAAAACTTTAAAAAAATAAGCTGTAGGGAGGAATAAGTGCCAAATATGCCTATTTGGCACTGATAGTGCTAAGTAAAGTTTTATCAGAAAAGTGCTGCTTTCAATTATCATACAAAATTTTTTGCATTCAATTCTTGTGTTAGAAATCAGTAATATATTCTTGGTTACGAGATTGATATAAATGTATAATACTGTACAGTATCTAAATTTTATTTTTCTTTCATAACACTGATGATTAATTAAAATTTGTTTTAGGAAACTTTTCTATTTAAGTAATCCACTACCCAAAATAATTTATTCTCTTTGTCATATAAAAATTTTAATAATAATGATTACTCCTAGGATATTTTGTTTTATATAGCTTATTCAATAAAAACTGATGCTACTTCAATACATTCTGCAATATTTGTTTGAATTATACCTAACTGTATAAAAATGTTTTGATGTAATAAAAAATTAGAGTCGAAAATTAATGTGACAGCATTTCTAGTGCAGAGATTTCGTAAAATATTAATTTCTGATATGTTTGTAACAAGCAACTATAAATTGGTAGACGAAGATATTCAACGAATTTATTTTTTCTGATTAGACCTGATAACTTTTACTTACCATTTTAAAAATAAATTACACATTTAATCAAGTTGTGTGTAGTTAGTGCTAATATTTCCTTGGTGTGTGGTTAGTGCTAATATTTTCCAAAAATTATTTATGAAAAATAGTCTGTCTTTCAACATATGCACTAATAAACAATTCTCCTTGTACCTGCATCTTTTGATTGTTATGAGTTAGCCTTATGAATGATTTGCTAATGCAAAGTACATTTTAGGTTTTAGAAAGAGCAGGGCTAAAAAAATTATGAAAAAATGCATGTAGCTCAGAAAAGTCAGGATTATATAATAAGTAATTGCAAAAGATCATAATTGTGTGAAATAACCTTGTAGAGAATGAACTACAGTTCTTATATAATTGCCTTTTGTTCACATCAATTATGAAGGAAAGTATCCACTATTTTGTAAATTAATGATTAAATCATAATTTTATCTGAAAGCATTTGGTAATTTAGATTTAGATTTAATTGACAAACATCCAGGCCTATTTCACAAAATTTGCTTTGAATTAACTTTATTAGTTTATATTTCTTTTATGTATTTTTAAGATTATTATTAAACTATGCATTATTTTTTTAATTTCTTTCAGATAGGAGTTTTTAACATATGTTTAAATATCAGTATTTAAAAAGAATACATTTAAACTTATTATCTTGTTAAAATGAGTTAAGTTTTCTACACTTCCCTCTTTTACTTAAAATCAGCTAAAACTAAGATGTATTTTAAAAAGAGAAGGAAAAAAAATTGTTTTTTTTCTTTGCATTTTTTTTCAATTGGAGAAATGGGAAAGAATTAAAATTTTTGAGGTTTTTTTTTTTTTTGTTTCATAACCAAAGCAATTATTAACTCCTTTTTTTCTTTTCTTTTAAGAAATATTTTTTAAAAGTTTCGTGTAAGATATCATTCATAGTTTATATGTACTAAAAATTAATGTCTTTTAAATTAAGAATAAGAATATTTTAATTTTGCTTCATTTTTGTAAATTTTGATCAACAAGTCCAATAAATAAATGGCCAATGTATGTTAGTGAGGTGTTTTAATTGTATTAGTTTTAATTATGCCTGATAGAAGTTCAGATAATTGTATCCTATTAAATTTATCGTTTATTTTCCATATTTTTATTAAGAGGTTATTGAGAGTGATTACATGAACATATTTCCAAGTCTGAAAAAAGACAGGACATATACATAGAAAAAAGGAACATTTTGTTTCATAGAAGGGTCCATTTTTGTTTGGAGGTAAACAAATTTGGGAAAAACTGAGTTTCCTACATGAAATAATAATTTTTCTCTCTTGAAACTTTCATTTTTGTTTACAAACTGTAAGAAATGTTGTAATCATTTTGTTAATCATTAACACATTCATAAACACAAAGACACATGAATAAACAAAAGACACATATATATAATTTGCCTTTTAGATATTAACTAATGCCTCATGAGCCTTTATTATATATATATAATAAAGGTAAAACCTTTCTAGAATGAGCATTATCCATAAATAACTTGTTCAGAAGAATAAAGTAAACTTCTATAATAAAGTATTATAAGTGTAATTAATTATTAATAATTGTTGTTTTATGTTAATGGGGGCATAAAATGTTAGTCCATGATGTATTTTTAATACTTTATATTTTTTAAGGGAAAATAGGAAATTTATCTTTAGTTCTACTTCGGTGAAGTTTATTTTAAATTCGTTCTTTTTAACTATACAAAGTTAACAACTTTTTTAAAATTCGTGTTTTCATAATGGTTTATTATTGTGTTAGCTATCAACTTTGAAACATGATATATATATATATATTATACGAAATATTATTAAACTCTATAAATGATATACATAATCAGTTATGAAAAATGATTCACCAGGCCGAGAATAAATTTTATGATTTTTCGCATTGTGTTATGGAGAGAGACGTTATTTGATTTTCGTAGTCAACAAAAATGTTTTTTTGTTTCGGACTCGGAGAATGTATATCTCCCTATATAAGAGCGCCTGACAAAAATTTCATGTATGTATCGCCGAAACCAGGACCGTCAGGTCTACATATCTTTAGTAACTCAATGGAAGTTGACAGTTGAACTCGCACAAAGTTCACTCCATTTATGTGGCAATCCAGAAAACGATACAAATGAGAGTTTTCGTGGAGGAATATATAATATTGAATTATATGATCCAGTAGGTAATCATCTACAGTTTATATTTGACGCAGATAACGCGGATGTGAGCCCATAAATAACTGCAGCATTAAACGGAGGATCTCCTTTGAATTTTTTTTTACAACGAAGTATTAAAATTTATGACCGAAATTAATAGCAATTTGTATGTTTGCCTCAACATACTGTTATGGTATACACTACAGCTAATTAACTTCTAGTATCTTATTAAACAGGGTTTAAAAACGGTCCGCTGGAGTGCATAGCAAGAAATACTTTCAAGAATCATAGCGATTCCTGAGAATCACCATGGCCTGGTGGAACAAATTAACAGTAGTTCTTACGAACACTGTGGTGCTTAACATGTTGCATCAGCTTGTTAAACTTTTAAAGAATATCGTTTTTTTTTTTTTAATTTAATGGAAGAAGTGTTAAATTGTGTGCATTTAATTTGTCTTGTGTATTTAAAAGACATATGGTGGCATCTTACTTTAAATTCATTAAAATAATGACATTTTTTTTGTATGTTCATTGAAAAAAAACTGTAATATTTACTATTGATATGATTTATTTGGTGATACTCGTGAAATTTTATGAATTGATCCGTGGATATTGAAACATCTGATGAGCTTAGTTAACTGTAATTTAGTTTCTTATAATTGCTTATCCAGTGGAAAATGTGTCGGAGGGATTTATAAATGACTTTAGCTTGGATAATAAAGATCTAAAATTGTTAAAAAATGACCTGTAAATATCATAACATGTTTGGTAAAGATAGTTTTCGAAAGCTTTTAAAATGTTTAATAAATATCAGGTATGCAAAGAGATTAATAAATTTATAATTACATCTATGCATCTATTTATTAATTCTGCTCAACAATTAATATGAATTTTGAAAAGATAATGGAAAGTGGACAAGGAAACGAAATTTATTTCATCATATCTCATAATTAAAATAATAATAATAAACTTTAAAGTTTACGAAATCAATCAAAATGCATTTTTAAATCTCTTGAAGTAAAATAAAATAATTGCTCCTGAAATTAAAATGGATGAGGGTCTCGTACTCTCTAGAGTTTTACCCATAATTTCTAGTCATTGCATTATTTTTAGTTACGAGTCAATTTTTTTCTTTCTTTTTTTTGCGATGTACTCAATGTCACTTTATGAAGGAATGCTAAGCTTCGTATCATCTTCTCCTAGCATTATTCTTTGTTTAGTGGCTGTTCAAGATTCTTATAAATTGAGCAAAAAAATTTTTTTCTTGATAAATGTTTTTTGCTCTTCCTATATAGCTTGGAGAGAGTGATGAAATATATAAATTCTGATAGTCACTGTGCTTATCAGAGTGATGATGTCAATGAATCCCCCAAACATTGATGGATTCCCGCAGTATAACATTCTTAAAACAATTTTTTTTTCACTCGGTCGTTATTTTTATGTCATGAACGTTTTTTAAATCGAATGTTTGATCATGAACTATATACTAAGTGAATTATAATCTGATGTTGTTCTAAATCCAAAAAGTTTCCCTTAAATTTATCCTAAAATCATAAATTGCTTCTAACCAAACTGTTTGATCGGATGAAATCTAGGTTTCGCTGGAAAATACAAGAATGCTGTGTGTATTCGTGTTATCTGATCGCAATTCAAAGCTTCTACGGTATCACTTTTTATTGCTGAAACGCAATGATGAGCTAAAAAACCATTTTATAAACGTAATTCTTTTTGACGGAGAGAAATGATGGGAATATATTGTTGAACACACCATTTGTAACCACGCTTCTGCATCTTTGTTGCATGCTTCCATCCTCCCCCGAAACTTATTAAACTTAAATAAAAATTAAATGTTTGCTAAAGATTGTATGTGCATTAGAATCCAAAAAACAGCAATTTTCTTGTGGAACTTATTTAATATTAATCGGTATTAATAACATTTCCGGTAGCAGATATATCTGCTTTTATTTCGTTCATTCTTTGTATTTCATGAGACAATAACTACCATTCTGTTGTAGTTTTTCCCACATAAAAAATCAATCCAAAATCATTCATCAAAATTCTTTTAATAAATTTAGACTTAAATGTATCAAATGGAAATTTCGATTATTATAATTCAGTCACACATACATGTAATTCAAAATATAAATTGATTTACGTCGCGATCAGTGACGGAAATGATTTAGGCATACGATATGCACAAAACGTTTCTTGATAATATTAATTGGCGTAAATTACTTCGACACATTTTTGGGGGCTCAGTGAAAAAGCAGGAAAATAATAATAATCCGTGGGGGAAAAAATGAGGATGCTACAGCATAATGAAACTGATTTATTTTATTTTAATTATTAATATTTTATTTTCTCTTGAAAACAAATTCAAAATTGTTGACAAATTTTGGAAAATCTAGTTTTAGTTCTAATTTGACAGCAAATACCTTCCAAATCAAAACTAACGTATGAATCAGTGTCAAATTTGTTTTGATGCCGCTTAACAAATGTTGACACGCATTGGTAAACGCCACATTGACTTATCAACGCCATTTGTCGTCAAAAACAGGCACTTTTTGAACCACTCTAAGAGTATGAACAATCTCGCATACAGTTGTTAATTTGATTTTCTTCTTAAAATGTTTGAAAATTTATTTGAATTAATAGAGACTGCCTCGGGAGAGTCATTTCGTGGTTTCAAAATCTCCCAATCGTATGTTTTCAAACCAAAGGCTAATAGATCTTCACCAAATAATTTTAGACTGCATCCGCTGCAGAGTTTCATACAGTGCAGGGGTAGAAACTTTTATGGATTAAGTTTCCTAATCGACTTGTTGGTAATATTCGGTGTTTAATGATTCTTTGAATGAGACAAAAAGTAATGTTACATCATCTACGTATGATGATGTCTTCTGATATTAAACATCTATTTAATTATGTATGATGATGTCTTCTGATATTAAACATCTATTTAATCAAAGATTTTAAAAAATGCTTCTAATTTTTTTTTTTTTTTTTTTAAATTTTTGTTGGAAATTGGAGGGTGCTTCGCTGATACACAATGGTTGCATTATTCATGAAAATTCGATAAAAACTCATGGAAATTTAATTTTAAAATCGCTAAGATATGTGCAACGCAATAGCGAAAAATATCTTTAATTGCTTTGTTCTCAAAATGTGATGTTAGGATTATTGTACACTTTTCTAAAAATCTTTATCCGGTGTGCTAATATTTTCCACGTTTTAAAATGAATGTTATTTTCTATGCGAGAGATGAATGCAATTTTTTTTCTAATAAACACTCTCACATTTTGGGTATAGTACAATATCTGCTTAAAAATTAAGGGAAATTTGAATCATAAAATTAAAAAAAAAAAAAAAAAATGTAAATTTTATCAAAATAAAATTATAAAATTGTAATAAAGTTTCGTATATAGAATGTTATGTTTATAAGTACTTTGCAAATTTTCAAAGCTCTATGCTGTAGATTTTAAGCAAGATGTATCTAAATTTAAGTATACTGCTTAGAATGGTAAATACATTGATTAATAATTTCTCATTCATAATTATTTATGTTTATAAATAAGAATGTAATCAGATACATAAGTATACATATATCTCAATGTTGAAATATGACTTCCATTGCTTTTAATTTAAAAGAAGCGATGATTGTTTAAACTTGTCTTTTAAAACTAGCTATTTTTTTCAGTCAAAAACGTCTTGGTTACTGTAACTTTTACAATCAATAGTATCCTGATGTCAATCAACAACTACTTTATTCGATCAACAACCTAATAATTTGTTTATTTTTATAATGCATTAAATGGAAATAAGATTATTGAGTGCATGCCATTCTTATTAAGGCGTTATTATTACAAATAAAATTAAATATTTTCAAAGTAACTTTCTAAATAATATATATTTTTTGAATAATTCAGCTGGTACATATGAATTGATTAACGTCAAACAGGTTTTGTGAAGCTTCTTCCCAATTTTCTAAAGTAAAATATGTGTTAATTTCTTAAATGAATATTTGAAATTGTTACTAAAAATCGAGGTTTTTTTGAATTATTAGCTGAACAATGAATGAACCATTTGATGAATATTTTCATGGATACATATTTTATCTAACTTCATGCAATTTAAGAAAACTCCAGAATTGTGTTGTCTCTAAAATTGTTAGAATTGTTCTTGCCAAAAAATTGAAAATTTCTAGCAAGCATAATGTAAATAGAGGAACTTTTCTTTTGGAATATTCATTTAAACTAATTAAAATTAATTTAATTCATTAAATCAATTAATTTGGATAATATTTTAATTTAAAGAAAAATGCAATCATCATTTTTAGGACCATATGCATTCAATTCAGCTTTTAATGAATAAAATTAGTCCTATGTACAGAAATTAATAAACTTGTAAACGACTAAAAAATTGCATCATTGTAAACATTTGTATTGGTTTAAAGAGGTAAAATTCGATTTAAAGAAACGTGAATCTGGTGTTAAAGGATTTATAGAAATCTGAATTTAGAAAGTGAAATCTGATTACAGAATGTCTGAATTTTCTTCTTTTTCATTAAAGCTAAAGAACTTAAAAGAATTTCAAAATTGTATCATGTTTCTTTCTGGAATGATATCCAGAGTAGGGTTTTCAACAACTGTTTACCGATAATTTTCGAATTTTAGCCTAAGTTAGCAATAATTCTACGTTGTTTTTACAGAATATTCAATAAATTATGTACATAAATATAATGCTCTTTTTCTCTGACATTTGCTATTTCGTTATCTATAAAAGAGGAATTTATTTTACTGATTAAGGCAAAAACAGAAATATAGCATAATAACCCGCTTCTGGCACAAAAAATAAAAAAATAAAATCGTTGAAAATGAACTGGGGCATTTTCAGCATGAAAATATAAGGGGAGGGGGCAAATATATTTCAAATTGTGTGAACGATTCTGTAATAATTGTTTATCCAACAAGTGTGGAATTTTTGGTAAAATGTTTTGCTATAAGATAAGATCACAATTAAGTAATCAAAGAGTTAATCCATTATGTTTCTTACATGCTTATTTTTAAAAATATATATGTTCACAAATAAATCTCGAATTTAATTATTTATAGTTTTCAATGTGAAAAATTATATATTCATGTAGAAGCATTAAGTATATTTTGTAATACAATTATTCTGTGAATTTCATATTCATTAATGTTCAGAATACTATTTATTTTCATATACATTTGTCACAATATATTAAATAAAATGTATTTCTTATGTGAATTTTTATTTTACTATCTGGGGTGTAATGAATTAATGGCAATTTACCGGTATTCCGGTTTATTTGAAAATTTTACCGAATCACCGTTAAAAAACGGTAAATTTGCAATAACTTGCAATCAATCAGAGATATATGTCCTGCTAATAAAAAAAATAATTCTTTTGTAATTCTATTTTAAGAAGGGGAGGGGGAATGCATTGTGCTCGACTTGTGTATAATAAAAAAAAATTACTTGTATATCCGAGAGATCTGGCATCGATAAAGTAACGTGTTCGAATGGAAAGAAGAGGAAGGGAGAAACGAAGTTTGAAATCAAGCTATTTTATCTTTCAGGAATAGAAGGACAAAGTATTAAAGATTTATTCGCCTGATAAATTTCAGGAACGAATCGCCACCTAAGAAGAGGCCTTCTTTTCAACGTAAACTTTTCCTGTCCAGTCTTTAATCATTCTGTTCATCAAATTTTATCTGGAGATTGTAGAGACTACCAAATCGCGTTTTTTTTTTTTTTTTTTTTTTTGATTATGTAAACACTGCGCTCACTGTTTTTAAACAAGCTTTTTTGTGATAAGTCTTCTCCAATGGGGAAGTCTCTTCTGCGTTATCTCTTTCCATTTCTGCATTTGTGGTGTTCACTCGTTCTTTATCGCACTTTGATTGATAAACGATCCTTTTAGGGTGTCCTCCAACTATCGAATTTTTAATGATGGAATGAATTAAAATTCTTAACACTATTTACTTTTGCGTAAATAATTGGAGTTTTAAAATAATTATGTGAGTGCCCTCTGAGTCGGTACCGAATCGTTAATCGTAGCTATTTTACAACTATGCTGTTAGATTAGGGTACCAGGATAAACGGGGGATTATGGAATACCATATCTCTTGTTTTTGTGATATTTTATTATTGGTAGAGCTTAGATTTTTTTTGTCAGCCTAATAATATTTTAATCATTCTATAGGACAAAAAATATAATCATTTTTTGTTGTTGTCAAAAAGCGTTTTTTTTTTTCTATCTTTGTTGAATATGGGCATGATTTTTGAGATATATTTGCATTTAGGTAACATTTTAAAAAAAAAATGTTGTGCAATATAGTTCTAAATTTTTTATTCTGCTATAAAGGGTACTTATGCATGTAGTGAACCAAAAATATTTTTTCTCCAAGTAATACATAAGTTTAAAGAAGTAGTTATGTGTATGGAAAAAAAAAGAAAAAAAATTAAATGTTCCAGAATTACAAAGCTTTATAATTTTTTCGAAGAAAATATATAGCAATATCATTAAAAACGTTGATTCACAATATTTGGTGTATTGTTTTTTATGTGAGAAGGGAAATATTTTGTATATTTTTGGAATATTATTTTTAAAAACGGTACCTGAATCCAAAAATATCGGAAAAATCTTGTCCATATCCAACTCAAAGGGAAAGAAAAACTTTTGGACAAAAAAAAAAAATACTTTTATAGTTCAATAAAATGTTTAAAATATTATTCAGGACACAAAAATCCAAAGTTTTATGAATAATTTTTAAAACATAAATGTCACGCACAAAAAAGAGCCTTAAATTTGGTACTTTATTTCCTCCCTTATGTCATGGTACCCGTTAAATCTAACTTAAGGCTATCTTCACCTAACGTCAAAGAACCCGATCGAAACTTCTAACACATTTTCAAGCCGAATCTTCATAGAAGTTAGCGACGTTGTGATACATTCTTTCGTTTATGATGAAGTATTTAGGAATTTTAAAAAAATACGCTACTTTTCACGTAAGTACGTGAAGTTTGAAGGCCATTTAGCATTATAATTAGTACATGAGACGAAACACAAAACACATTTTACATTAGAAAAAAAGGATTTGATTCCAATAGAAGTGAGTAATATTGTAAAATATTTATCTCTTTATGGACAGTGGAGTATAAAAAATTATTGTTCGATCGCTTTTCTATCTGAAAAACTGTAATGGTTTCTGATCCTATTCTTTAACTTCACGCGCAGACAACCTAAAAAAAAGGTGCTGAGGGAAGTGTAAGGTTCCATTAAATTATACAGGGTGTCCGGAATTACAGAACCCTATTTCAAAGCTGCTAGTAGACGAAAACAATAGGACACGGTAAGCTAGTGATCATGGTCACTGACTCATGGCCGGTTGTTTTCGTTAAGTCATGGGTTTCGAGTCTTGATGCCGCTAAAGACCCGTTGTGTAGCCATGGCTGATGCTCGTTAAATCTGTCGAGGCTCAAGTCCTTCCGTTGGCGTAATTTGGAATTTAGGCGAGGGAGGTGCCAGCTCAGCCCTTGGCTAAGGTTCAAAATTACGAGGTACGTCGCCAATAGCCCTCGTGTTGCTTTTAGTTCGACATTAATAAAACCAATCCATCCTAGAAAACAATCTTCAAAAAATTATGAAATTTTGTGGAGGACTTGGAAGAAGAAATGGGAATTTGTCTTAGCGAGGAAAAAAGTTACTAATATCGCCCAAAGAGCGTTGTATAAATAAATTACACGTTAGCCACACATTTACAATAATCGTCCAACTTTTTAAGGAATTTTGCAATTTTTATTTCAACAAAACGTGTTCTACATGATGCCTATAATTTTCAACTACCATTTGAAGATGGTATGTTCCACATTCGACCAAAATGTATGTAGCTGAAAATCGCATGGATGGAGGTATGGGTGTGGGTGGCATTGGTGTTTGTTAATCTATCGTGGAGCGGTGGATGTCGGATGAGAAAATTCCATCCTTTAATGAAATCCTTCTTAAAATTTCACATTTAAACGAGTTATTTACAAAAGTAAGGTTAACGTTATAAAAAATGTTGTTTTATTTATTGGACGTTTTCCAGGTGTATTCATGTGTCCGACGCAAATATTGGCAAACCACTGCCACTTCGTAATTTTTAACCTCGCTCAGATGACAAGAATTGACAAGGGAGGTGGCACCCCACCTTCCACATCCATCCAGCGTGAAGTCTGTGATTGATTGTTTATTAACTTTCAGGCGTCTGTCTTCTTTAGGCAAGTACGGGAATCATGACCCCTAGGTACTCTAGTGATTTTTTCCTCCCATGTTGTTTTATGTCTCTAACATGGGAGACGCGCTCCAAACGCGTCAAACTCGCAGTCCGACCAACCTAACATTATGAAGCAAACATTTTGCTCAAAATATCGTACCTTAATTTTCTAATTCTACATATTGACTGATAATGAACCACATTATTCGTCAATGAACTATTATCAATGGTGTAAAATCGATGCCCCATTTTGTTCCCCAATATATATAGCTGCGGATAGTAAAATAATGCCTACCACGCCATCTACTCCTGTTTGTTTTAGGCCTTCGCATTCAATATTCAAAACTAGGTGGGGGTGAAACTGAAGAAAAATTTCTGACTATCATTAGTATTTCCAAGAAAAGTGGGAATCGGAAGTAAATACGCCGTTACCTGAAAGATAAAATCCGCTTTATATGTAATAATTTTATGAGTGAATCAAAGTATTAAATATAAAACTTCACTTCGAACAACTTAAAACACTGGATACAAATCAAGGGTACTCTTGCAACCGAGAAGGTAAATTATGAAAAGAAAAACTATACCACCATAACTACATATAGTGTGCAGCCCGCGTGACTTTTACTTGTTAGAAATTGACCAGTGGCTGAAAATGAGATTATCGCCTCTGTGACAGAACATTGTTAGCATATCCTGTACAATATGATGAACGCGATGGAGTCACTATTTAATTATGGCCGCATTCTAAAAACTTAATTATACGTAATAATTTATTTACTACCGAGTAAATTCATTTCAAAGTTTCTGAACTTAAGTCTATCTCAGACATCAGAAGTTCCAAGTCTTAGTAAGCAATTAATGTTTACTTAAACCCTTTGCATTCCAACTCGGTGTCTCTTATATTACATCAACAACTCCAATATTAATTATAAGTGTTCATGAATAATATTTTTTAAAAAAAATACGGCTGTGCTGCAATAAAACAAAATATTTATTCCTTAGCTACAGTACGAAATGTAAAACAAATTCATAAATCTTCAACAAAATGAAAATCTTATGTTTTATAATTTGTCGTTGCGTGATTTTTTTTTTTTTTTTTGTGTGTGGAAATTATCACCCCTATGCATGCGGTGTCTCCGGAGATAACTATCGCAAAATTCTTGTCTACTTGAAGAAGTTTCAGCGATAAACACGCGCATCAGAGTATACAAAAGCGCTCAAGTGTGCAAAACAAGCGTGTCGTATTATCAACGACAACGGAGTGGAAGGGATGGTGTCAAGCTTTCACTGTAACCGAGGGTCATAATCTTTCTCCAAGTGTAGCCTGGTTATGATTAAAAATATTAATATACTCCCCGATTATGGTGCTATTAAATACATATTTTGATTCCGCCCCCTTCCCTTTTCGTTGTTCAGTGCTGAAAGCTTTTATCTGTGGCTAATAGTATATTTTCGAATGCAGGTAACTAGTAATTTTCTAGGAATCGTTGTAGATTAGTTTTTTTTTTTAATTGGGATGTTCTCAAACGGAATCGGGGAATGGGCTATTTTAATTAAATTTTTTTCTGGTTTATTTTTTTGTATATTGCTCATTAAAATATGCGCCATGACATTAAAACTGTTTTCTTTTAATAAGAAGAAAAAAATTAATTTCTGAGACTGTATTCGAAATAAAAAAAAAAAAATTATCGTTTTTTGGGGATACTATTGGTTTTAAAATTATATTTGGGAAGATTTAAAATGCCCATTTTCGGTTCCGCTAACCCGTACCTTATGCTGCGTTTTAAACAACTGGGCAAGAAAGGAATTCTCTTGCTTCTGTACACTTCCGTTCTCAGACTCATTCTAACCTATGTAAGCCCTATTTGGGCGTATGCGGTAAATACAAATATTAATTTACTCGAAATATCTCAAAATACCACTTTAAGAATGATAACAAAAGCTAACTGGTACATCAGAAATAAAGAAATCCTTAAAGCTACAAAATCCTAACCTTTAGAAAACACATTCAAAAAATTGCCAAATTTTTTTTCTCCAACTAATACTACTTCTGTCTAAATCTCTCGCCGTTTATGCCTTAACACCCAGAACACACCTAATGTTACTTGCAATCCACTATGGGCAGCCAATAGGACAGCTCCCCTCCGCTAACTGTGAACCAATAGGAATGAAGCCTCCCAGCATCCCTTCTTATAGAACTCTATACCTACAAGAAGCCACTCTCTACTGACCTCCAAGCCGACCAATCAGAGAGCAAGCTTTGATCCTCATGTCAGAAAGTCTTAACACCGAACAACAGCCAAGTTTTGAAAGTTCTACCGACCCGAGCTTGAAGGCCGCTCCGCGGCCTATGTGCTCGAATACGTTCTAAACGTACCGTGCCAGTTATTAGGTGCTTTTACTTCCGTCATTATCAGTTGAGATTCGCACGAGAGGTTTGTCACGAATAGCCCTTCCGAGGGAAGTGAGTCTTTTTTTTTTTATTTTATTGTTAAGGAACGTTCTAAATTTTTTAAGAGAAGGTTGTTTTTCCAGCCATTTGCGGCTGTTGATACACATCCCGGTGTCATTTAGATTGTTTCTATTGGCGTCATCGGCAGTCTCTAGTTGAGATAGCGGATCTGTTTCATGCATGCGCCACAGCCGTTTATTGATAGTCGTGATTTATGAGTGGGGCGTGTTAAGACACACGAAGGGAATTTTTGCGATAGGAATATGTCCAGCCAATAGAGCCAGACAGGAATGTGTTCGAATTCTAGGTCATCACTTCAGCGAAGAATCCGTTGACCTTCGCGGAATAGTTATATATGTTCGATAGCTATATATGATCAGATTTAACGAGGAAGATTTGAACTGATGTTCTGTGTGTCCATAGACATCTCTTAGTGATACCTTAGACAACTGAGCAGGAAAGGAATTCCTTAGGCCAATTATTAGGCGCTTTTATTCCTGTTGTTGTTAGTTGTGATTTATGAGAGAGGACCGCCACAGTTTGATACGCCCAAAATCATATATGCAAGGAAAAAAATAAATAAACTACAACATTTTTATCTTAATAACGGCTGCCTTTCTGGCGCAATTCTTTCTAGTATTAATTATCAGAGTTCATACTAATTAGAATGTTAGACACAGTTTCCGATATCATACAAATGAAATCGCTTGATCTATTTAAATTGCTTGCACAATTTTTTCGTGAATATTTTGGATACTATTTCTTTAGGGATAATTTTTCCTCGGAGGTATTCTTTCGAAATTATTTGTAAAAAATGAATATTTGTCAGGGCTGATAGTGATCGTTTGCGTATATAAGAGTATGCATATAACAGTTGAGATACACTGTTCCGATATCATTCGATCTGAATATTACTAGCATATTTAGCCATCCCATTCAAAGACATGAGATTTATAACGTTATCTTGAATTATAGTTTAGCCAAGTAAAAAAAACGGCCTCGTAGCCGAATGGTCATGGTCGCGATCTCGTGGCCAGTGTTGTTTCCGTCAATGCGTGGATTCGAGTCCTTATGTCTCTAAAGTCCGTAATGTAGTGGAATGATACAAGTTGAATCTGTCTTAAGTCCTCGCGTTTGCTTGGTTCAGAAGTTTCAAAAATGGAATGTTAGCTTTGGTGTCGACATTCTTACTTGATCGTATCTCAAAATTATTAATTCTGTCATCTACAGTCCTTATGTGTTGATTCTAAATGCAACATTTATAAATAATCCACCAAGCTAAAAATTTACTTCATTAATGATGCGACGTTTTCCCATCATAAGTTGAATCTTGCGCCATAATTCAATTTAATATATTAAACCCTAAGTGTCAAAACGCAGTTTAAGAAAACTCAAGATTAAACAATTGAAATTATTTATTATTATTGCCAAATAACCGAAGTTGCTCTCTCCAGAGTTCCGCCTTATCTCACAGTCCTAATAATAATTGAAATAGTAAATCTCTTGCCAAGTCCTTTGCTATTGTTAACTAAATAAACTCTTCTTACTTAATGAATGGTTAATTTAAAGCGAAATCCAGAGAGCTTACAAAGGAGATGAGTATGCAATAAAATAATCCCAACAACAAGAGCAAAATTTAATTAATCTTCGGGGTAGGTGCTCTCATTCTTCTGTGTTCTGGTCTCCGCAGCAGATAAACATAGTTTTTTTCAGCCCACTTCAATGGTCTGGAACTCTGATATGGATTATGCTGTACTTTTTTTGTGCACTCAGTATTTGAAAATCATACAAACCACCGTTTACGTTAATAAACATATACTTTCTCAAGAATGTATCACCTTTATCACATAATATATTTATACAAACAACTCTAATGAACCATCCCGATCTAATCAATAGACAGAGAACAATACAAAATGCGAACTTAATGCTGCGCTAAGTGTTAATATTAGTCGCGATCCCTAATTAAGCCGCGTGATGACCGGATACATGACACATAAAAACCGTTATGAAATGACTATATATAATGCGAAATATATACACAAGATATAAAAAGACAGCTATTTTTACTAAAGTCAATGTGTAAACGATTATTATACCCTGACAGATGTTTCAATTTTGAAAATCTAGTTTTAAACCAAAATTCATTACTTTTCCTTTTGGAAAAATCAACTTGGTGATATACAAATTTTGAAAAACTTTATTTCAATGCGACCAAGGCGAAAAACCAAAGACTTAGCTCTGATAAAAATTCCTTGACGTCTCGTCAAAGGGGAATTACAAAGAATAATTCAACCAGATATTTCCCTTTGAAGATCTTTTTTGCGGTCTATTACTGCATAAAGAGACCATGCATCTCCTGTTAGACTTACAGATTGTTGTGCAGGTCTCGTATTCCATCGCTCTTCGAGGAAGGTTCTTCCTTTCGCCTTGAGGATAGCTGATGCTCTCCGTTGTTTGGAACTTTTACAACACAGTTTGTAGGGGCTCCTTGTTTGCTCTGGTTAACGTCCGGTAGGGATTTCTTTAACCTGGTCGATGTAGCTGGGACTTGTCAACTGCTGGTCAGGTGTAGTTGTGTTTTCATTTCTCCTTTTACCGAATGCGCCTGGAGATCGCTTGGTGGAAACTGGAGTTTGTAGTGACAAAGTCGGTGCTTTTTTCCTTCTCTTCAGTGGTCGATGAGAAGCTATTCTCTGTACTGGTGGTGCCAATCTATTGGAAAGCGTTCTTTTTAAAAGGCGAATTCTTGTTGGTGTTCCACTATTGATTATCGTTTACCGATTTCCTTTGGTGTTGCTTCTTTTGGAATCTATTACTATTATTCGAAAATGATGTTAGCCGTTTCGGTTTTGGCACTCGGTGATCTACTCTGGGGATTTGTTTGGACTCTACTGACTGTGGTTCTCCTCGAGTGATTGTCATTATCCATATTTCCTGATGCAAATATCCTGACCTTCACTAGAACCTATTTGATCTCTCGAAACCCTCATCAAATCCTCATTTCTTTGATATTAAGAGTCTAATCTGGTCGATATAATTTGACAGTCATTTCCCACTCGTGTTTCAGAAATAACCACATTGTTTCTGAACATTTGAACCACCTTGAAAAGACCCTCAAATTTGGACTTAAATTTCGCAACCACTCTGTTCTTTGCTGAGGTAATCGGATGCATTTCTACTAAAACTTACCTTCACCTGCCAATAACTTTAGATGATGGACTTGATCAGTAAATTGAATTCTGTTTACCCGATGTAATGATAACATGATCCACATAATGCGTATACAAATTTTCCTATCATCGGCTTTAGTATGAATATCCATCGCTCGTTGAAAAGTGGGTGCACTACCTGATAATCCGAAAGGCGTTCGTTTAAAGCCACATGTGCCCTTTTTGGTTACAAACGCAGTTTTAGGGATGTATACTGGTTTGATCGCCACTTGAAAATATCCGAATTTGAAAGTCCAAAGTGGACATAATGCAACTTTACGGAATGCTCATTACCAAATCGTCATTTACTGGTAAAGGGTGTTTAGGGCACCTAGTGATAGCATTAAGCGTCCTGCAATTGATTGCCAATCTGTACGCTTCAGGAGAAACGGCGGGTTTATCTTTTTTTTTTACACAATACGACGGGTGATGCATATGGTAATAGTTTGGCTATGTATGATGGGACCCTAGAATGGCTCGTTTTGTCGATTTCATTTTACTGTGAAAAATGAAACAGGCACTCTTTCTGGTATATTTTCTGTGAAATAAATATTAAAAAGAGCGTGATGAAACTGGACTTCAAAAACTCTGGTTTTTCATCGACCCAAAGAATACAGCTGAAACCGTAAAGCCTTCTCGTTGTTATTACATTAAAAAAATTACTTTCACCAGTCCCGTAACCGGATTTGTCATAGAAATAATGAGGTCAAAATTAAGATATGATATTGTCACCAGTAAGGAAACGCTTCGAAATGCATTATAAATTCCATGAAAATACATTGGGAAAAAAATGTCCCTTCTGTGCTCGAAAGACGGAAAGCAGTCTTTAGGCTTGCAGTAGGCCAACGAAACATTGTGGAATCTTAAGTTAACGGAGTTTATTCATTGTAATGGTCAAATGATGTTTTGCCTTCGAATTTTTTTTTAATCTGTGCAACTGACAGTTTTTTAAACGTATTTTCCTCTGTTATTTAATATATTCTTAAGCAGTTTATTATGCTTAATTTGTATAATTGTTTTACTAAGAAATTTGTGATTCAAATGACCCACTCGTTTACTTAGAAATAGTAAATCTTTATTTTGAATATTACACGATGTACTTAAGATATTGAAGTAATTTCTCAAAGCAATGTATGAAGCTTAATCTTAATTTATTATGCCCCGGCTTCGTTGCTAACTTTGTGAGTCACCGAGATTCTGTAAGTAATAAGTCAAGAAATATCTGTTCCAAAATGTTCAATCTCTCTATTTAGATTTAGAATGAGCGCAATATAAATTATATTATATATTACGTATGTAAGGCGTTAGCTAACTAAAGATTATAATTGAGAATTATATTTATCTTTATAACAGCAAAACTAAATCCGATTGCAATAAACAAGATTCGAGTCAAGTATTCACTCTTAGATCACTTCACCCTTGCTTACACCAATATCGTTTGGCTTAGGTAGTCTAGTGGTCATGATCGCGGATTTGCGGCCAGCGTTGTTTCCATCGAGTCGTGAGCTCGAGTCCTGATGCCACTGAAGATCCGCCATGTAGAAGGGCTGATACTCTTTAAATATGTTTAGGCTTCAAGTCTTCCTGTTGGTGTGGTGTGAAAGTTTGGACATGGAGATACGAGCACAGGTGTCGTTCTCATTACCTGATCGAGGTTCTAAATTACGAAGTCCGTCACTAATAGCCATTTTCTCAGTGCAATGTCCTCAACTGTTTCCCCTTATTACTCTAAAACCTCCGATATCACTTATCTCATCGGTTCCCAACCGGGGGTACACTAGAGGCCGTTGGAGGTATGCGAAAAAAAAATGGTAATGATGGCCACCCAGCAAAGAAAAAAAAAATTAGGAAAAAGATAAAAACGAATTTTTTAAAAGTAGGTAAAGGTTTTTCTAACATAATCAGTTGTAACATCCACCTTCTGTCAATAAAATCTTCGATGAAAGATTGATTGTGTCCGCTCGAAGCATCGGTTTCTTCTCCGTCCGAGCCGTAAAAGATATGTTCGCTGGAAAATACATAATTTGCGTAAAGAATAAATATTGAAGCAAATGAAACGCAGCTCCGGATTTGAAAAAGTATTTAAACCCTTTTTCTATTCCCCCCTTTCTAATCTTTGTATTAATTTGCTTGCTTACTTCAAAAGTAAACAAAATATTTAATGAAAAAGTACGCTATTTTTAATTCACCATACACCTTTCTTGGAGAAGTTTTCAGAATATGTAATGGGTGAAACATATTGCAAGGGGCTCAAAAGGATTCAGGGTCCAACTGGCAATATATGGACTGGAAAAGGTTGGAAACCACTGTTTTATCTGTTTCCTCTAACTGGCAATTTTCTGTTCACCACACTTCTTATTTAATAATGCTTATTTGCATAAGTTATGGTTCTATCGCAAAGCGAGGTTCTCATTCAAATAACATAGTGAAGGTGCCCAAAAGTTTAGTCAAAGGCGCATGAGAAGCCGTTACAAATTTAAGCACTATGAGGAGTCGGACGAGAAACAAGACGAACTGAATAGTTCTTTTCATTTATGCAATTAATTCAGAAACTATCAACTTGAGAAAGTATAAGAGGCCAATACATGTTACAACTAAAAAGTGGATTTAAGAAATTACCCTAGGTCTAAATTCATTTGTGATCTAAGTCAATCTGCGTCAGCTACATTGATGATTGGTGATTTTTTCACAATAGGAGGAAGTGCATTTCATCTCTCCTGTGTATTGCATCAATATATCCTTTCGACCGCATCTAAGGATGCCATTACGTATAAAACTAACAAGAAAATGCGTTTCACTTTCGTTCTTAGCCGATTTGCTTAAACAACTTTTGATACAAATGTGTATTTGTTGAAAGTTGTAAAATCGATTGTACAAAATAAAATCAAGCTAAATGAAGTTATCAAAATTAAGAGAGATTTTTTTTAAAAAAAAATTGCAGTCATTAGCTCCGCCATAGAGGATTTTGATCAATGTGACTGTATCTACAAATCCTTTTTAGATCACAATAGTCCGATTCTTCGTTTTGTAGTGGAATATCGAATGCGAAACTCAGTTCTACCTCAAACTGTCACCTGAACACAGTAATCATTCAAGCAGGCTGTACTTTTGTATGTAAAAGTGTCCGTGAAACAATTTTTTTTTAAATCCGTGATTTATTGGTAACATTATTTATACATTTACATTAATGATTTAAATGCTAATATATGTTATGATTTAAAATATCTTTATAGTTTTTTTTTTCTCGTGCGATGAAAATTTAGCCTTTGAATGAGATGGTATGCGAAATCATTTTTCAGGGTAATTTTATTTTTCCCCTCCAGTTTCTTAGATCTGCTTTTTTCTAAACCTAAAATGATCTCTAAAGTGGAAGACTAGAATTCACGCTTCCGTATAATCAAACGGATTTCGAAAGACCTCTCGCTGATTAGTTTGGAAGTTTGAAGAGGGAAATGGCACTTTAGTGCCTTGTACGTCACGTAACTGTGATTTTAAAAAAATGGCGAGCTTCGTCCCAAACAGTTTATTTTTCTGCACGACATGAATCGAGCTAAAACTAAACTGAATTTTAACAGAAAGGAAGGAAGATAAACATTGATAGGTTTGCCTATGTATCGAAGCGATGATGTACTTTTGATTCTCGTTTCATTAACATTGTACTTTTACAGTGGCCATGGCAACCTAGTGGTTATGGTCGCGGACTTGCGGCCTACGATTTTCATCGAGTCGTGTGTTCGAACTTTGATGCCACTAAAGATCTGTCGTGTAGCCATGGCTGATGCACGTTAAATCTGTTGAGGTTCAAAGTCCTCTTGTTGGCATGGTTTGGAAGTTCGGAGAGGGAGGTGCCAGCTTAAGTGTCATCCTCGTTTCATTGACCAAGATTCAAAATAACGAGGTTCGTCGTCAGTAGTCCTTGCGTTGCTTCTAATGCGACGCTAATAAAACCACCCATTTACAGTAGTACTTTTACTATGCAATAGGTTTCCGGCAACGGCTAATGCATGTATTGCAGGGAGGTAATTGCTAATGTCGGGGGTGTCGAGGAGATTTTCGTGTCCGGATGTTACCAAAGACTCATTCTTTGACTTTAAATGGAGCTGAATCTCGAAAGTCCTCTTATAATGGTAATAACGTGGAGTGCCAGTTCAGGTATCGTCCTTGTCACATGACTGTGACTCAGATTTCCAAGGTTCATTGTTCAGTAGACCTCGTTTTGTTTCTAGTGTTGCGTTTATTCAAAATTTTAGTGGCCGCGGTAGTCTAATGGTTATGGTTTCGGATTCGTGGTCGTCGGTTTTCGTTCAGTTGCAGGTTCGATCCTTGGCCGCCTAAGACCCGCCGTGTAGCCGGGGCTGATGCACGTTAAATCTGTCGGGGCCCAAAGTCCTCCCGTTGGCATGGTGTGAAAATTAGGAGAGGGGGTGCTAGCTCAGGTGTCGTTCTCGTCACTTGACCAAGGTTCAAAATTGCGAGGTCCATCGCCAATTGTCCTCGTGTTGCTTCTAGTGTGACGTTAATAAAAAAACTTAACTAAAATTCAAAATTTAAGCGATGGGCCATATTTTTGTAATATAATGATTGGGGAAACTTTTTTGTAACTTGAGAAGTGGATATGGTTACTATTCCATTGTGACAAACCATGAGCGCTTAGTGTGTTTTCTTCTTTCTTAGTGTGTTTTAGGAATAAGCCTGAAAAACAAGATAACTGAAATAAAGAAACCATTTCTTTTTAACATACACATCGAAAGTGTTTGATGTGGGAAATGTCATCCTCGGTTGTCTGATTGCATGGACAGTATTTGCTAATTTGAATTTTGAACTCATTCTCTGGATTTCCAAAACGCATTGCGAGGATTTACGAACCCAGTTGAATTTAAAGTGTCGCTAATTACATTATTAAGTATTATGATCGTATATAGAATCTAGAATCGATTGGTCACTTGCTAAATATGAAGCTCCTGATTACTACAGGGAATGCGGATACTTGTTTCCTTTTGAATGAATTTAAATTATGCTGAAGAAATTTGTTCATCTTCATCAATATACCGTTGGTTTATCAGAAAATAAGGTTCCTTATTTTGTTCCATCAGATGTGTGTATATATATATAGTTAAAATCACCAATAGACGTTGATAATGTCTCTTGTATTTAATGTTTTGTTATAATTTATTCCATTCTGCAGCAATCAATGCGCACACGTTCTCATCCGTTTAAAATAACGAGCAGACTGAGCGAATGGTCCAAGGAGAATTGTGAGTAGAAATTTGATTTTTTTTTTTTGGAGAAAAAGTGTGGGGTGGAGGGGGGCGTTAAAGGCGTGCCAGAGTCTCAGTAATCTATCATGAAATTCATGCAGTATACGGTACTAGTAACTTAAGTAGTCTATTCGTGGCAAAATACCTAGTTTTCTGTCCCTAGGAGCTCTGCTATTGCTTGATAACGCAGTGATACGACTCGTGACACACGAAATCTCTTGGGTTCATGAACCTGGAAAATCCTGGCACGTTCTCCTTATGTTCTTGATTTGGTCCCTTCTGACTTGCATTTATTCCTTTAAAAAATTCAATCAAGGACAACTAATCATCGGATATGGACGATCATGCATTCAAAAATTCCCTTCATCATCAGGACACATTTTTTATACAATTTAGGCTTCGATTCCTTGATCTACTGGCACTATAAATATCTCAACAAACATGGCAGCTATGTGAAAAAACAGGGTAAATATACACTTTTCCATACAAGCTTCTTTGTCTTCATTGAAGATTAAAATTAATAACAAAAAAAAAAAAAAAAAACGAAACTTTACTTTCTGATACTTCCTCATATTTTTTTTTTATCAGCCAAGTTTTCGCTGATAAAGGTTTCACGTAAAACTTCATGTGATCATACAAATTTATTACACTACTTTCTTCTTGTAAAATATACTGAGTTATCGATAGATAAATAAACTTTTTCCTTCTTATACAGCTCTGATGAAATTAATTGGCGCAGCATAGCCTCTTGTGGCTCTTGCGCCATTAAAATCCACTGTAACTCACTCACTGATGAAATTAAAATGTTCACAAATGTTTTGCTTCTGTATCTTAATACTGATTCAGATCAAAAATTTTAAAAGGATGTTAATGAAAACGTTCTCCCATTCCTATACTTACGAATACTTTTGAATCTTCCTCTTTTGTTAATAGCAATTCAGTTCTCTGCCTCCATAAGCATTCCGTGTTTGGGTCCTATTATTTAACATTAGACGTCAAATTGGTGTATACCCGGCGTTTTTTAAAAAAGTGTAGTGAGGTATTCATGAAATCAAACGTTTTCATGGAGTATCGTATTTAAAACCAAGCGTTTGCTTACCAAAAAAAAAAAAAAAAAAAAAAGCTCGGTGAATATATATATATATTTAGATTAATTTCACGTATCGATTTGCATCTCCATGACGCAAGTGTATGTCGTTGAAAGGTCATCGTTAGCCTGTAAGAAAACAGGATATTGACCCTGGACCATCGCCAATAAAACTCATATGGTTGCACTGCGACGTAAATAAAATTCTCTACGAGGATAGCATCGTTGGTTATGAATCAATTGATAAAACTTTGTTTGAACAGTTTTTAAAAAAAACTTAGCAGTTACAGGCTCAGAAAAGAGCCCGAAAATCCTCATCCCCTAATGTAATGATATTTACTGCTGATCCATTACGATTAGCTAACTAATTATATCTTCAATTATGTGATGCCCCTTTAAAGTCTACTATCTCTATGGTTTTGCAGTAAAATCTTGTTAAGTCGGATTAATTGAGACCAGAGACGACCCGGGATATCGAAAATCTGGCTTAACCGGTAAAAGGTAAAAAAGAAGAAAATGAAAATAAAACATTCAGACAGAAAATTTTCTTTACATTGAACGAATCGGGTGCTTCAAGTTGTTTTAAAGTATTTGTTACATTGTCCGTTTAGACAGTGTGTAGCGCCGTAAGGCATTGGTCATTGGTGATAAGAGATGTAATAAAGGTTTTGTTGACTTCATGCTGAATATTTGTGAAGCTCCCTTCCATTTTTTTCACACATTCATGGCTGTTAGAAGATTTCAGAACAGAAATAATTTTTCTTCGCTTGTGGATGAAATAAATAAATGTTATTATGGAAATTTGCAGTATCGCTTCTCAAATGAAATAGAATTATTTGTATAGATGGGAGATTTCCGAATTCATAGGGTTCGACTTATAACGAGATTCTACAGTATTTTGATGGAAAATGTACTGCAGACCTCGATTGAATCTGATTCGATAAAACGCTATCATTTTGTTTTTCCAAATTTCAAAATATATTTTCTTACTGTTTCCATGTTTCTTACTAGACAAAAACAAGCTAAGAATAATGACTAAACAGAGAAGAACATGTAATGATATATATATATATATATATTATGTATGGTAATACAGCAATACATTTGAACACGTGTATGTTATATATGATACACAACACTTTTAATTTGCAGTGTACGTACATATTATGCCAAATAGATGCGTGTGAGCTATGTAAATTATGTTAGGCGGAAGCGCTGGAAGCTGTATTCGCTTAGGCCACAGACAACAAATAAATAAATGAATAAAAATGTATCGCTTGTCAAAAAAATTGTACCAGCTCTTCTATTAAGATAGGAAGAGCCCGGGCCTTCTGTATAGATTCTATCTTAATATTTTGTGAACATGTTTATGAACATTTGTTATTAACCTTTTATATAAATAACTGTTAATCAAAATAAAATTTATTTGTGATTGATCGCTATTGTGACCATGTAATGACCTCGTTGATCGCCGTTTCATTCCTCCTTGTGTTGTCTTCGAACGCATCATGACCACTAAACAAGGTCATACTGCAGATTGGAAAAGACTGTGGTGCAATAAAGTTATATTGACTACATAATATAAGAGCATATAAACACATGATGAATTATTTATGCGTTGGGTGTATTAAACTCGACTTCAGATTCCGAAAAAACGAATATACGAGGGTCGCTCAATAAATCCTTAAAAAAGATAGAAAAACATATTGTTTAAAGTTGATTTTTTTTTTATTTTTCAACATTTTCATTTTCTATACACTTTTCCAAATGTTTCTCCAACTTTTTAAAGCAATCTTAAGAGTAGAATTTCGGAATGTCTACAAAATAGGCATCTATTTGGGGGTATGACCTATTGGTCCGACGTGAACCGTTGTTCTCCGAGCCATTTTTTTAAAGTTTGGAAATAAAAGGAAGTCTCTGGGGGCCGATTCCGGTGATGTTGTAATAGTTCCAACTAAAATTCCATGATTTTGGCCATCGAAACTGTACAAGTGTACACCTGTGCATTGTCTTGCAGCGATTCAAAAGGCCTTACTCAACCAGCCCGATGAGATATCTTTTCGGCTTGATTGGTAGGCCCGTCAACTTCGGACCCCTTGGTCCAGGGTTCGAATAAACGCTGCCGCTTCTCGATCGCCGTCCTATACCGATCGCCGTAGTCTTAATGGATGAGGGTCTTTTCCTTTTACAAATGAGGATATTTTTTCAGGATTTCTTCACTCAACGTGTGCAATAACGACGCATAATACTCTCTTGTTATTGCTTTCCCTTTTTTTCAAGTAATCGGTGTAGATGATTCTGCTTACATCCCAAAAAACCCTGGCCATCACCTTGCCGATTTCACCATCTTTGCTTTCTTCGGAGCCCGCCTGCCTTCAAAACCCCTATGTTTTGACTGTTCCTTTGCTTCTGGAGTGTATCTACGTTTTGTCCATGCTTATGTATCGCTGTGAAACTCGTCAAGATTGCGGCGAAAAAGCGCCAAAATATTCTTGGAGTCGACCACACGATTGCGCAAATTTTCCACTGAAAGCAAACGTGGCACCCATCTAACCGAGATTTTTTTTCACGCCCAATTTTGCATTCAAAACTGAAAACATTGTACCTTGCGATATGCCAGAGGCCTTAACTATTTCGCACACTTTAATTCGTCGAACACTCAAAACCGTATTGTGGATTTTGTCAATCACTCCGGGAGTCGTCACTTCCACTGGACGTCCCGAACGACGTTCATCTTTTGTAGAAGTACGGCCATGTTTAAACTCATTTACTCAATTGTAAACAGTGGCAAACACAATAGATGATGTGCCATGTACTTTATCCAATTCAGCTTTGATCTCTTTCGATGTTAGCCTTTTAAATATAAGCATTTAATCACCGCTCGAAACTCACCTTTCCCATTTTTTCTAAATAAACAAAAGTTTCTTGCTTCAATCGGCAGTAAAAATTAAACCATAGGATGGAAATTACTGAGATTCGTGACTCACTAGACAACGTCACGATGTTTGCTAAAAACAAACCACTTTCGGTGCTACGAGCGCCATTTCTTAAATTTTCAAAGGTCTTATTGAACGACCCCCTTACCTACGATTTTAGACATTTTATGTGTTGCTTCTAAAATTTGAAATTAACACAGTATTCGTCCTGTTGGGAGTTAGCGAGAAATTTTGTCTTTTATGGTTCGTTTGGTTTCTATCCTGTTTGCAATTTTATGGGTAAAACATCAACTTCTGTTATTGCCATGAAAAATTGGTGTTGACTTAAAGAATATAAAGTTGCATTTACAACAAATGTTCGAAAGTTTACATTGTCAAATCAGTTGAAAATCAAAATACAAAGTGTTCCAATTTTGTAGAGCTACAGTTACAATCATTTGGAACTAATTAAATTAAAATAACTTTTTAAAGTTTTTAAATAATCATTGGTACCACTACCAGAAAAACGCGTACTATATGGAATTGGGTATAATATGGTGAATTGGTCGCAGAGCATGTGATTCAATCCTTAGCATTTTTTTTTCCTGTGGTGTTACTAGAAAGATAGAAGTTATTTTTTTCGCCACCACCGGTGGAACATCGATTAACTGAAAACGTGAATAACTATAGCCATTCAATCTGTACCACCGCACATGCTGAAGAAAGTATAGGTTGAGTTCTATAATGAATAAGACGTTCGTGCTTCTCAGGTAGTGATAGCATTGAATTTTTATGTTTTGAACTTTGAAGTGTTGTTTTAATTTCTTATTGTGCCCGATAAGATTATAACTCATTTAATTTTGTATTAGTAGCTCTGCAAATTTAGGATATTTTTTTTAACACTCTGTATTATTATCTGATTATTTTTAAGTACCCAATTCCTTTCGATACACCATTCCCGCCCCCCGCCCCGTCCCTATTTATCCGGGTTCTTTGGACATTGTAATTTTGATTTTCTTTTAAAATATTTTAACCATTACAGCTTTTAGTTACTAAGACTAAAATTCTAATAATTTTTATATTCGTATTTGTATTGAAAGTATGCTCTTACCTGTAATAAATGTTGCTTTTTAATATTAAGAGCGTGCTCTGATCGTTTTAGTCGAGATGCTTCATTCATTTCTGCCATTGTTCGATGAAATGGGGAGTATGCGACCTTAAAACCATATATTGCTTTTATTTAAAATGCAGTTTAGATTTTATTAACTGATAGCACATCGTAATTTTATAATAATATACATAAAAAATTTACTTTAAAACACTTCTATGTGGGAAAATAGTTTAAAAAAAGTTTTTTGTAAAAAAAAAAAAAAAAAAAAAAAATTCCTCTTATTGTAAGAATTTAAATTTAAAGAATGGCTGTTTATCATCGTTATAAATAATAAATTTTCAATCCAGCTGAAACTTTTTGCCTAAAAATTGAAGTGTTGTGCGCGATCGTTAGTTGGATAATGAAGACTGTGCCCACAACTCTTCAGTTTCCGGTTAAAAAATTTCTCAGCTGGATTGAAAAATCTTCACTTTTATTATTATTATTATTATTTATGATGATAGGACGAAGTTTGCTGGTGTCCATAGCCCGTTTGGGCTTTAACCTTTTTTAATGAGCTAGAACTTTTCGTTGGTTTCTACGTTTGCCCAGAAGTGAGAAAAAATAGTGGTATTAAGGTTCACTTTAAAAATTTGCAAATATGCTTTTTGAAGCCCTTTATTTAAAAACGGGCCTTCCTGTCTGGGTGTATCTTTTATAGGTGTGCGCGGGGAGGGAATTATATCGGTGAGCCGTGAGATTGATTTGCCGTATTTTCTTGTTAGGCTGACGTCCATGCGTAGAGCGTGTTTGCCGGTCTAATGAGTTGCGTTGGAAATGCATCATATATGAGGGAAAGGTTGAATTTTGATTGCCTTGTTGGAAAGTGGAGTGGGTATTAACCAAGTAAGATATTTCCTGGTCTTCTGGTATGATGATTTGTAGTGTATTTTTCAATTTTATTGAGGTATTAATTAGCAGAGTTATCAAAAAATATTATAAAAGAATTTTTTAGAAATGTTTTTCATTAATTATTTTTGAGGGGTATTTTAGAGCTGCTCGCAATTCAACATTTCGCATATTCCAGCTAGCACCGGTAATTTGCCTGTTGATTAAAAAAAAAGGCCATCGGCACATGGGTGTTTCCAGGTGGTAAACCTCTGAAGTATTGATCGCGCCCGATGATGCTTAACTACTGTGATCGGACGAGAACCAGTGCATTCAGCTTGGCATGACGTTCTGATGATGACAAACTGTTATTTTCAGTACACTTTCATTTAATTTCGTACTGGACGAAGAAATTTTTTTTTTTTTTTTTTTTTACATTTTAATTATTTTATATATATAAGACAAATAAAGCGTTGCTTATAAGACAGAGGTAATCGCAGTAATGGACATCTTGAGGACATTCCATTGTGCTGTAAATGAGTGGTACACGCGCACATAAATAGTTGAGCAATAGACAACATTTTTGTGATGTAGTTCCTAATGTGGCAGAGTGATCTATCATTGCCATGCACACGGTATGCCTATCATCACGTGCAGTTTTGCGAATAGTGTAAGGGTATAGTGGGTGCTCTCGGTCAACCGTTCCATCCATTCATTACATTCCCGATTCAATGTTGCTTGGTTTCGTACGTCCGACTCGATTACCGATTTATCGAAAGAATAATCCGCATTCTTTATAGGCAATAATTCTTCGGTGTCGAACTCAAATCACTTTCGTATTTTCGTCGTGGCAGACTGGAACTACTCACGCAAATCAACCGCATGAAAAGGCTTTGCAAAACGGCGGACTTAATTTTTTAATTCCAATTTCTTGATTTAATTTTATAAAAATAAATTTAAAAAATCTGGACTGAAACAGAATGTTACAGTTTTTTAAATCAAAATATCGGTATTGTCTTAAAAGTAGACCGGAATATTAAATATGTAGAAGAGTAATAATTTCTTTTGGAAATTGAGTGGGGGAAGAAACATGGGAATGTGATAACTGAAAAATTATTTAATTTTATCAATTTTTTAAAGTTTGGAAGGTGGTGTGCGAATTCAGGCGTCGTCTTCTCACTTTATCTACGTCAAAATTACAATGTCAGTTGCCAATAGCTCTCGTGTTGCTTCTAAGTGCGTTGCTGATAAACTTGATTAGTTTTTATTGGTTTAAATTTGATTACCATCCAAGTATTTTTTTTTCATTCCTTTTTTTTTAAAATCCAATTTATCCTGGGTTTTAATGTGTCCCTTTAGGTTAGGGGTGCGTATAAGATCAAGGATAGCTTAAAAGAACTTAATTATGAAACTTTATATTATTTATATTTACATTTATAGCATATTGGTTCAAAGAAATATAATAAAATCGAATAAAAGATTTTGATTTTACGCGTGACCTTTCATTGGTATGATAATATTTGGCTTGGTTTAGTCAAACAAAATAATTTTATTTATCTGGCAGATACTACGTTTCTATTTCTTAATATGCATGTATGAAAAAAAAATTGGGCTCATGTATGTATTTGATGCAAGAGGGTACTTATAATATTTTTAAATTTTATGATTGCTTTTATTAATACACACATAATGAAATAGATTTTTATTAAGTTGTCTTTATTAAAATTATTTAGCTTATGCAGAACTTTGTATATCAATGAATTCTAGTTTATTTTATTTATTTGGGGGGAGACTAAATACAATAAGGAATTGGTAGGTTAATGTAGTTACTGACTTTCAATGAGTTTGAAATAGAATTAATTTATTTTGAAGAAACTAACATGCTGCAATAAATTAATATTTTGTGAAGCGAGTGCTTCTGCAGTAGAGTAATGAAAATTACTAAATGATAAACAAACTACGACAGTATTTAGCTTGATTTTATTGAAAGCATACTAATAACTTTGAAGTGTTCAAATCAAATAATCTTAGAGTAAACATACATGTTTAGGAACTTTTAAATAGACGTGAATGTTAACTCTGGAATATATTTATTTTATTACTTGACAAAATCTTCACAGGAATATATTATAGAAACGAAAAAAATAAATAAAATAGACGCAGTTTTTTTAAGAAGGTAACTATGCAACCAAAATAAAAATTAAATATACATAACACAAGTTGATGAGATTTACAGGAGTATATAAGCTTCGCACCTTAACTTCGTTTGCAACTTGCCCATGATTAAAAAATTAAATGACATTTCATAAAGAAGAAATATTATGTAAATTCTAAATGCTAATGATAAATTCTGAATGTTAGCAGTTAAAAGTTCTAGTCTCGCACCAAGTCTGAATCTTGTATGATACTTTAAATTTTTTTTTTTTCAAACTTGCATAAAAACACTATATTTGTATAAGTCTGAAAACGTGGCTTGTTTTCATAAAACTTCAATTTATCTTAAAAGCTTTTTTTACAGAGCTGTGGTTCTGGAATATTTTTTTTCCCTTCAGTACGATATATTCATCATTAGAAACATTTGCAAAAGTGAGATGTTTCGTTTAATTTTGTGAATTGATTCATAAAAGCTTCTCAGTATTAAAATGTTCTCTGAAATGAGCGCACTTCTTGGAATAAACTGATTCGTGGGGGATGTGAGGATTGCACAATTACGCGCTTTCAACATATCCGTTAAGTAAGTAAAAGACGAATTCGTCGGAATTCATTTAGAGCTTAACATTTTACATCCCAATCACAGCAAGACACGAGTAAAGGTTAAAAAATGTACTTCGCTTTTCTGTTGCCATTTAACAAGCAATTTAATAACCCTTAGTTAACAAAGGAAAAAAAATTTGTTTCGCTTTTTAATAAACTGCGTAACCAATTTACATTCGTGTGCATGTCGTATCAATTCGATAGAATTGTTTGTAAACTTGTTTTCATCCTAGTGGTACTAAGTTTATTTTCTGAGTAAATATTCATCAAAAAGTTTTCCTAGAATTTTTTAACATTAAATCCGAGAACAGAGAAGTTAAAATGATTTTCGACAGTATTCGATGAAGTTCTCTGATTATTCTCGGCTTCTACGGTTAAGCAAAGTAAGTTACAGTTATCACAAAATTACCAGTTTTCTTGACCTGATTGTAGAAAATGAGTTTTCTGTGTTATTCATTATTTTGAAACTTTTATTTTTAAATTAAAATTATTCTTGTGTCCATTATTTTTACCGAAGTAAGTGAGTATAGTAATAATAATTTTTCTTTTATAATTCAGAAATGTGTTTCGTTTCATTCCCATTAGAATACAATTCAATTTCCGGCTATGTTACCCAATCTTTGTTCTGATTAGTTTTACACATATATATAAGCACAGTTCTCACACATTAAAAAACTTAATTGTAAAATTTTTGATATACTTCATATTATTAACGGGATATGAACCCAAAGTGCAGAGTGTAATGACATTAAAAATAAGTTTTCAATTAAATCGAATTTTAAAAAAATTCGTGATGAATGGGGGAGGGGTAGCATTACGCTGCTATAAAAATGTTTTCCAAGTACGAAAACTCGCCCTTCATGTAACTGTTTCTGTGATTTATTATTTTATTCCCTCTATTTTTACCTCGCTGTATCGCAGTTTTATAACTTTTTTCTTTGTTTTGTTTTCAAAAATACTATTTTATGTAGTTATTCTTTATTTTTAAGATTTAGGAATCCGGTTTTCCGAAACTTAAATTTTGATTTTCAAATAAAACTCGTTCTCTCTAATACAAGTTTCCTGGTTTTAATGTTTTACAGAACTAGATGATATTCATGAAATGTCAACATATTTTTTTTATATAAATGTTTGCTTATATATAAAACGATATATAAATATATATATATATAATTGTTGTCGATGTGTGTTTGCATAATACTTAAAATGAAACTGTTTTTTTTTTTTTTCCTTTCGGAAGTTGACATGCAAATCTAAATGCTTCCACGTTAAATTACGACTAAAGATTTTTTTGAAATTTTTGAATTTTTCTGAGGAATATATGTTTTTGTTAAAAGTCAGAGAAAATTAAATTATATTCTTCTATAATTTTGTCTTAAATTTAGGTAATTATTGATTTATCAAATCAAATATATCCCTATTTATTATTAGCTTGGTAGGAGAATGAAAGTGTTTTGGGAGCAATATTACAGAAACCTTTTAATTGCATTATTATCTGTAATGGAAATTTTATTATACAATGCTCCAAAATCTCGCAAAAACAGCTGTTTTCAATTATTATTTTTATTAGACTTTCGTAAATATTATCATACTTCTCATTTCAAAGTTTCATGAAAAACAAGAAAACGCAGTTAATATGATATGATTAGATAATTGTATGTGTGTGAATTACATGTGCTAATGATAGATAAATTATCCTTTGAACCAAATGATTATTTTAAAACTGCTTCAACTCGGTGAAATCGCATATTAGAAATCATGTTTTTTAAGCGTTCATATTTTATTTTGGAATATATTAGATGGTTTTATTACCTGGTTTCGAAGTTACGAATACTAAAACATAAAATATTTTCAATAATTGCTGAAAAGGCACTTGATCAATGTTAGTTTCTGGTATTTGACGAATATCAGATCTAAATATCTAAAGCAGTATCACATCTTGAGGAAGAATTGACTTCATGATGCTGATTTCGAAATAATACAAAACACAGTTAACCCTAATTCGACTTGAGGGAAATTAATCTACCAAACGGTATTTTGAAAAAAGTTATTAATTGGTATTTCCAACAGCAAGTAAATGTTTATTTATTATTTATTTTTGAAAAAAAAAAAAAAAATTACATTTTCTTGTTTAAGGTTAAAAAAATTTTCAATTCCCCCCCCCTTCTCATGTTTTTGCAGAATAGGATTATTATATCTAATTTTTCTTTTAGTATAATTATTTTTAGTGTGTTTTTGCAGTATAGGAATATTGTATATGTTCATTAGGGTTTGAATAAATATATTAAGCTTATTTCAATATGCTATACGAACGAATTATGAATGGAACTGTGAAGACGGTTGCAGCTGGTCTAAAAGTTAATATTCCAGGAGCGGAAAATTGTTTTCACAAATCAGTGACCCGAAACTTTTACATCTTGATCTTGGAAGCACAATTGAAATGAATTTCTTCATTCATCTCTAACCTAGTTTCATATTTGTGTTTGGAAACGTCTTATGTAAAAGCTCAAATGAGTATAAATATGAATCAGTATCCATTTTTAGGTTATCCTTGAAATGCAAAAATCCGGCTCCGCTATCCCGAATTTTCATCTCAATGAATTTTTTTTTTTTAAAAACGAAAAATTCAAGTAAAAGCAAAAATAAGACAAATTGCGTTATCAATGGATAAAAAATGATTGTTATATACCTGAGTAAATTTTGTTATACTTGTCTAATGTTTTATTTAAAGTATATTTATATGCTTTGATGATTGTGTTACTTTAAATGTGGACACTCTTTTCCAAATATTTTAGATATATAATCTCTGATATTGATTTGTCGTGATATGTTTATTTTCAGTAAAACTCTCTGTATTTAGTTTTTTTTTTTTTTAGTTAATTTTTAGTTTTGAAATTTTTTTAAAAAAATATTTATCTATGTTGTTATAAACAAGCTTTTTATCTTTAAATCCAGTAGTAATGGTGTAAAAGCTCACAATTGAGGGATTTTTTTAATAAAAAATTCCTTTCAAAATTAAACAATTTTACTTGAGCAAATTGTTACTGTGTAATATTACTAGTCAGATTTTTTTTTTTTTTTAATTCTGTTTTATTCAGTGTATTAATTTATCTCTTGTTCTGTACTCTGTGATCAATAAGTGACAGTATTCTTACAAAAAAAGTTGAGAATTGTAAGTCTGAATTTATAAATGCAATCTTTTGTTGTTGAAGAAAACGAGATTCGTTTTTCAAACTTTTCGGTTGTAATTGGTTAGCCTCAATATCATTACAGAAAGAATTTTTTTTTTGACTTTGTTTATCTTCATGGTAACTGATGCGGCGTTGGGGAGGAGGGAGAGAAGAAGAAGGTCATATGTGTGTTCAGTCCCGTCTGTTCCCATTCCGGTAGGCCATCAGTAATACCGAATGCGGAATGTTCGTTCGTTCAAAGCTTTCGCATTACGAGAAAAATCCCGAAACTTAGCGGTGGAAAATTGGTGTCGCCGCCGGTATTCGTAGTCAATCTCGCTTCCACCCACCCTGTCCGTGTTGTCCCTCCCCCTTTCCCTTCTAGTTGCGTTTCGCTCTGTCGCTTCCAACATCGCGGAGCGGCATTCCCCAGGGCAGGTGTCACGTGACCTCTTGGCAGTGACGTCACACCCTACCGCTACATCCAACTTGTGTCCGAAAATCTCGCGTAATCGGTTGACTCTTTCAGAGAGACATCTTAAAATTTGCCGTTTCTTTTTCATCTTTTATAGCGAGATGATTTAACAGCGAAGGTGCTTAAATTGTTAAAAAACAACTCTTTTGTGGGAATCTTAAAAGTATAAAATGTAATCTGTAAGTTGAATTGTTTTAAAGTTGCTCACAAATGAATTGTAAATAATGTGCAGCATATTAATTACCTTATAAAAATACCTCACTGTGCCATTCGAATATTTCTTATACACTTTGAAAAATGTTAAGTTGTAAGAGAAATTTTGCTTCTTTGGTTTTACACCAAGGTAGACATTTCAATATTTTTTAGTTATTTACATTCTTTGTAGTTTGTTGATGTATTAGTTGAGCGTGTAACATAATAAATGGATGATTATTTTGCACCCCGAAGAATTTTATGTGCAATCTTAGAGAAAAAAAGTGTTCTTCATTTGTCTTTTTATTCCTGGCGTTCTACATTTCCCCCGCCATTGCAACATCATTAATGTTTTGCTAATTCTATTCTGCGAAAAGAAGGATTTTTTCAATAATTCTTGTGTATATTAATCTTAGCGTTGGAGAAAATTAATATACATAATTAAGTTACGAAGTTTCGGAATTCGAAATTGAGTATTGAAAATAAGTTGCTTATCTATAGCCTGATTCTCAGATCAATCCGAACTTACAGTTGTCCAATTTGGTATTTTGAAACCAAAGCACACATAAATAAGTTAGAAAAAGCACAAAACAGCATTATCAGACAAATTGTAAACGCGAGATGGATCATAAGAAACGCAGACATATAAACTACTCAAAATTTTTCAATCATGAAACGCGCCGTACAAAAAATGTTTAAATTCTTTAATAATTAACATTAACAGCAACCCCCTGCTTGATGTTTCAAATTATGATCCCAAATATTAAAGACCAAAAAATATACTCTTAAACTTCTAAAAAAATCCACTTTTTCTCCTCAAATTCCAACACATACGCTGTGGTTAAAAACAAAAAAAACAACAAAAAAAGTGGTTAATCCGTCCACCTTACTTAACAACAGACCAATCAGAACACGTTCTCTCATCTCTCATGCAGACTTTTCAAAAACAGATCCACTTCTTGACACTGACGAAAGGCGACTACCCCATTGGCTGACAGCTAAAGTTAGATACCCACCCACAGCTCCTCTTGTTAAATGCTCAAAAAGTTGTCTGCAATCTCTCAATTTAAATCCTCCCTGATTTTATTTTTAATCCACAAGTAAACTTTAAAATTTAATTTTCAATTTTTTAATTATAATATTTTAATTCAACATCTACTTTTTCTTAATAACACTTTAATTAAAAGGTAGTACTGGGCTGGGAATGCCGAAGTTCAGTTCTCTCAAAATCTGGTAGATGTAGGAGATTAACTATTGGAAGGCTCGTGTGCTGTAAATAAAATCTCGTCAACCTATTTTGTCAATTTTCTGGCTATACTTCTCTGATGTGATGGTTTCGCCAGGGTTCAGGAATTTGTAGAGAATAATTTCACTTGTCGACCACCAAATAACATAACCTTCTTTTGATGCAGCTTCGATTTGGGGAAGCGTTTTCGTGCGTCATGTATCTCTCCCCATTGCGCGGAACACCGTCAGTTGTCGTATAGAATATATTTTTCGTCGTATATTACAATACGATTTAGAGATGGATCATTTTTGTTGCGAAGAGGAGACGTAGAGCAGGCTTGGTATAGGCGAAGAGTTTTTGGTTTTCGTTTTGCTCATGAAGCACCCATTTGTCGAGCTTTTTTTTAATTTTCCAAATAGATATAGAGCCAATAGGTGTCGAGCTTTTTTTTAATTTTCCCAATGTCGAACAACTGTAGAATGGTCGGCTCTTAGTTCTTGTACAATCTCTCGAGTTGTTTTGTGTATGTCCGCTTCAATAATGACACCCCTCAATTGGTTGTCCTCAATCACAGAAGGACGTCCACGACCCTCTTCATTAAGGCTCTCGTCTCCTGTACGAAAATTTTGGAACCCGTTGTAGAGCTGTACGTTCGCAAATATTCCCCTGGCCGAATGCTTGATTGTTTCTATTGCTTAATGTTACATTTTGAACTTTACAATAAAATTTATTGCTTAAATTTGCTTTCTTTCCATCATTATTTTGACACCATAAATAAAAAAAGAACGAACTGTTGCAACAAAACCATTAGCATAAATCAATTGAGCGAAATTTGCTCTTTAAAATGGTATATTACTCGAATATATTTAAATAAAAACTTAATCCAAAATAAGCATTAAATTTTGTTTCAATAAAAACCGCAATTATTTGGAAGTCGAAATACAATTGTATCTTTCTTTTTCCAGTCGTATTGCTGTTACGTAACTCAATTAAAACCTGATTCGATGTTCTTTAAAATACTGTGACCGAGAGTGGTCATGATCGCGAGCTAGTGACCAGCGTTTTTTCCGCCGAATCGTGGGTTCGAGCCCTGATTCTTCTAAAAATCCTGTCGTGTGGTGGGGTTGATGCACTTTAAAGCTATGAGGGCTCAAAAATTCTCCCGAAGGCGTGGTGTGGCAGTTAAAAGCGTGGGGTGCAAGTTCAGATGTCGCCGCCCTCATGTTGCTCCTTTATGTGAGCCATTTGCAATCAGTCGAAATTCTACATTGGAACAATAACCTTTTTTTGCTTTTTATTTTATAAAATCAATCAATCAAGTTCTATGTCATTCGCAGAGAGAACGCAAAGGCCCAGCTCCATTTCATGTAAAAGGATCCCTTTTATTCCACTCCACTGGTCTTAGATGCAGCCAAGACTCGAACCTGCAACTCTTCACCGTGGCTCATGAGCTATCAGAGCAATTTTTTAAAATTTCGTACCAGTGTTTGAGTTCACAAGAGATTGATAAAATTGTAGCATTTATTTATTTAAACATCAATTTTTTTTTTTTTTATTTCTTAAAAAATCAAAATTTTTTATTTAATGAATCAAATTTTTTTTAAAAAAAATTTTAGCGTTTAGAGAAATTTTTGTGAAAGGTGAATATTTTTTATAATTTGGTGAATTTATAAGTGGGAATTCTGCCATTATTAATAATATTGGAGGTGGAGGGATTTATTAGAAAATTCCTAATAAATTGTTTTGCATGCTTTATTTGAGGTATTGGAAGCTTATTCCTTCTTGTCCCATAATGATTTATTTTACCGAATGATATCATTTCGCGCCTTTCCCTTTGCTTTTACAGAAAAGTTGTGCTTTGCAAGCTCTCGAAATCCCTCGGAAACTGCGCAGTCGGAATTTGCATTGTCGAAGGCCAGAAAACGCGATTGGTTCTTTTATATATATATTCTCCACTCATATGTTGCAATCCGAAGAGTTAATTAAACACATCAGGATGAAGCTTCGGTGATTCTCACACCGTATGTTAATAAACAAACTCAGTGTTATTATTATTATTATTTTTTTTTCCAATACAAAAATCTGTTCTATTTGTCATCTTTTTGTATTGTAGTGCTGAATGGGTTTATTACGTTTTTTGTTAAAAGGAAATCTTTTTTTTTTTTATTTACGGAATATTTGTAATTTTGGAAAGACTTGGTATGATTTAAGGATATTATGCATTACGACGTCGCGAATTTATTTAAAAAGGGGAACATTTTTCTGTCTTAAAGTATTTTCCGAGTTTGGCTCAACCTTTAATGGTGAATATTTTACTGCACAAGGGGGGGGGAAGAAATTTCTCTAACAATAAACATGTATTATTAATTAGTAACTGAATTATGTTCTCTACAGATTTTTGAAGAACTTAATTTTTATGAATATTTTATTAAAATTGGTAGAAGAAATACCATATAAAGGATTGAAAATATTCAAAACGTAAATTGGAAATTTCGGATGGATTAAGGAATCGCGTTATTTCTGGGTAACATAATACAAGGAACGATTGGAAATGAAAGTAATGAAGCTGTTTTAAAGAGAAATGCACGAATTTAAGACTATCACCCACTTAATGTCGAGAGAACGTACCTTTTTTTTTTTCTAATTCAGAGTGTTTCATTGTAAGAAAAATTTGTGCATAACAAATTATTTCACGTATGTATATTTTTCATTCTGCATCCTTAAAATTTGGAAACATGCAGTAAATGATGAGTTTTAAATTACTTTTAAAATTAATATTTATAGCTTTTAAGTTTTGGGAGTGAAGCATGAAGCACATTATATTCAAGAAAAAAAAAAAAAAAATGGATTGATTCAAGCAGAAATGAATTGTTATTAAAGTACACTTCTTACTGCTGGATAGTGAAGTTAAAAAATAGTATTAAAATTTGAGCATTTACGTGAAGAAAATGTTCGCTATTTGGGTTCTCTTCTTCAACATTTTGACTTTGACAACCCAAAAATGAACGGGATTTTTAAATTGCTTTTCTCTTAAAAGCAATACGAAATATATCAGATGTACAAAATTTTGTTGTTTGGAGTCAGAAATTTTATCAGGAGAAGAAAAGATCCTTAACCAAATTTTTACGTATTAAAGACAGGTTTTATTAATAGCATTTGTTTCATGATCCGGGATGGGTGAACTAAGCTTGTTTTAAACGCATTACAGTTATTCTGTTTTCTTTATATATATATATATTTACTTTTCAATTTGAAGCTAATTAACCTAACTCTATAATAATGATTTTCAACTGGTATGTCGCGAAATTATTTAAAAATAATGAATGAAATTATTTTCAAAAGAAGTTAAAAGTACAGTAAATATATGAATAAAAATCAGTTGATTTTTCAGTTGAGTATATTAGTATATCATTTTAATAAATATCGATTAATTTTCTTACATACATGAGATGTGCTGTGGTGATCAAAATAATGAAACAGCAAAAGAATACAAAAAACTTTTTTAAAATGACGCAGGACCACCTGTAGCTTATAACATGGCCTAAAATGCTTCTAGGAATGGAATTTTACATATCCTGTATGGTTTTTAATGCACTTCTAAACTATCGTTCATGGAAATTTAGAGAAAGACCCCATAGACGATGGATATCGGCAACGGACTTTGTGTGTTCTCCAAAATAAACTACATTAGCTCAATAATATTAACGAAGATGCGGAGACGCTAATGAATATGTGTTTCTGTCTCTGTGTGCTTCAAACAGCACCAGGTCTAGCTCTTTGGATTTGGAGTGTCGTTGCCCTGGGAAACAGCATATTCCGAAGGAAACGAAGTTTACACCATAGGGTGCTGCTTCTGATTGGCTAAAATATCATAGCAACATATCATAGTTATTTGACATTTTAAAGTATGGGCATGGCTTACAGGAAATAACGGGATCACTACTAAGCAAGTTTTAACATAGCCGCTTCCGTACTTTACATTTGAAAGATGGTAATCCGGATTACACACATGTGAAGGCGTTTTTCTAACATACACACATCCTTCGTGGGGAAGAATTTGAAAAGCAATTCATCGGACCATATCACTTTCTTCCATCCATCGTTTGAACTGTTTTTATTATTGTGGCAACACTTGAAAGAGACATATAGCATTCTTATCTGTCAAAAAGGGTTATGGAATTGCAACTCTGCCCTGGATCTGTTGTTTGTTCTTTTCTAATGATGAGGCGTTTGATGCAAAAACAGTACGTACTAGGTGAGTTTGCTACAGTGACTTAGCTAAGAGGGGCGCATCTGTCCCCTGGCGTAGCATCCAGGGGGCTCCAAATTGAAATTACGAAGTTTTAGAATGAAATGTTTTCGATTCTTAAATGTATTAAAGGGGGCGCGAAATCTTATGTTGTCCCTTGGAACAGAAAATTTTAGCAACGTTTCCGTTTTGCGATCACTTTGGTTGAAGTCTTCTTTTTTATATTTTTTTTATTGCCTCAATCCTCTTCATTATCTGACTGTGTGTATCGATCAGCTTTTGTTTTTCTCCCACAGCTGTGTCTTGGCATAGGTTTTTTTCCGTTGTGTGCAGTCATTTTGATACCGTACCTTTAGAAACAGTTCTAACGGTAGCGGGTGCAGTTATGGATGTTCGAACTAGATGCACTTCTACAATTTGAAAGCTATGAAAATGTGTGAGGTTGGACATTCTGCACCTTACCAAATAAATAAATAAATAAACTGCCTCACTTATATTAAATGTAAAAAAAATATGTACTGGTACACTATACTTGCATTAAAAGAATTCTAGTAGTTTCCATTATTATAATAAACATCTGTTACATTTCGTATAATTCGGCTTAATCTTTTAAACTTATATCCAATCAAATACGTGGTTTAAAGTTGCAGGTTGAAAGGGTATCATCTTTTGTTAGTGATGAAAGCTTATAGATAATATGTGCTTATGATAAAATAAATTCAAACTAAAAAATTTAATGAGTTTCAGATTGTCTAAGTGAGGGATATTGATATTATTATACCAGTTTTTATTTCTATATTAAAATGGATCGAATGCGTTTGGAAAAATAAATTTGATGTATTAAAGATTCATTCTCCTAAGTTTTATTTATTTCTTTTCCAGCACTCCAAGCCTGTTAAGAGAAGTGCCGATGACGCAATTCCTACATCCACTACTGAAACGACTTGTAATGAAGATTCAGAGAAAGCGTCTAAAATGCCACGCTTGGATGCAGTGCCAGACAAGCCTCCTGTCCCCGACCTGCTACCTACACAGCAAGCGAATCAACAAAATATCATGTCGGCCTTCTCGGTACAGATCGTGCAACAGTTTTCGCAGTCCCCACTTCATCAACCTTCACAGAGTATCCAAACCACCGTCACTGTCCAGACAGGACCCAAACCTCAGACACCCCAGTCTGTGGCCCCCAATCAAAAACCGGCTGAGGCACCGCCGACCAGTCAGGAGGACATATTGCAGTCGGCAGCACCCTTGATGGGCACCATTGTTCCCAATGTGGAGTGCAAGCAGGAGCAAGACGCAGGCGATGCAGATCTATGCCAGTTCAAGAACAACAGTCAAGCTTCAAACAACAGCGGTGGTAGTGTCGGTGACCGTCTCTCGGATACGTTCCCTAGCCTCGAATTCACTGATGAATCGGGCGAGAATGTAATACATCCAGATATTTTGAATGATCTAATTGAGGATGTGATCATCAACTCTGGTGATATCATGAATGATTTTAATTTTGAGGATAGTGTTGGAAGCTTAAAGGACCAAGAAGACACTCCAAAAGACATTATTGATTTAGTGAAAGGTACATCTCCCAATCAACTGAGATCATTCCAGACTGATAACATGTCATTTGTGAATACTGCGACGAATACACTTCCTTCTAATGGTATGTACCGTAGTCTCCTTATTTATTTTAATGACTAAATGATAAATAAAAACTCTCCGGCTATTTTTGAATATTATGCTATGTTTGCATTTAAAAATTATTATTCATTTACTTTCAGGACACATTGAGGTAGCTTTTCATGGATTCAAATATTCCAAGTCATTTCTATGAAATAAATCTCATTTTACTGTTTAACGCATCTTCGATATATTTCTTTTGTTAAATTGTTTTATTCCGTAAACGTTATCTTATATCGTTTGTTTTATTCCGTTACATTAAGATGTGCCGGAGTAACGAATAAATTTCATGAATAGTTTTGAAGAATTAGGTATCTGTATGGGGGAAATGTGTGGATGGCATTGGAATATATCTTTTTCGAAAATGTTGCCTCACATATTGTAAAAGATTATTTTGCCCTTATCTTCCAATAATCAAAATCTGACCGAATCCTCAATGAAGCATTAATGTTTGTATTATATATCTAAGCAAGTCTGAAGGAAACTGAAAATTTTTTCCAATCGCAAATTTTTTCGACTACCCGCTGATCCAGAAGCTTATAATCCTGTAACTGTAGTCTCTTGATTCTAAAAATTTCTACAAGGGATAAATTCGCCCATTTTTTAAGGGTTATTTTTGATAGCTATATGTAGTATTTCGTGGTTCTAAAATGATGTAATTAAAATTTAAGCCAAAAAATGAATTTACGTAGAGTTTTCATTCCCCTGATTATATAGAAGCTCTAAATGAATAACTGAAATTTATATGCTATAAATATCTTTTTCATATGATTTATTTCGTATTGTTTCATTGATAGGCTTGTTCCGCAACATTCCAGCGAGTAGTAGCGAATCGCCCATCTCTACCTTGTCCTCACCTGCCACCACCACATCATCTGCCTTTTTCAACAATGCGTCCCAGAGACTACCCTCTTTCGCCAACTCCGCTGTACCTCCCTTGCCTAACGGATTGGGTCTGGACTTCAAATTGACTGAACCCAGTCCCGCCGCCCTCACGCTCAAGCAGATGGCCGAACAGCACCAGAACATGCAGGTGAGCATTTGTTAAAATTTAATGACGAATGAGTCTAGATGCTACCGAAATATTTCTAGCTGTAACTCTTAAAGTTACGAAATGAAGATACTATATAATGAAATGAACATGAGCTAAAATCGTGTTCCGCCATGAGAATTTAAGTCCAGTGTCGGTCTGAAAATTTTCATTCCTAAAATGTCACCTTGTTAGAAAATCATTGATGAAAAATTTACTTTGATTTTCACTTAATGGGTTCCAATTTTTGTATTGAACCTCATAGAACGACAAAACAATTATCGGGATATCTTTCAACGTTTATTCAAATCTTAAATTAAAATATTTAAATGTTTTTAAATTCGATAATTTTCAACTCATCATTACAGAGAAAAATGCTAGTTCTTAACTTCTCTGCACGAAGAGAAATGTGAACATTTTCTCCAGGGAGCTGTATATCTTTCATTAATTGCAAAAGCCTTTACTTAGATATTTCTGCATTTTAAAAGAATCATTTAGAGGAAGATCTCAAGATCACGCTAATCAAATTTAAATTAAGAATAAATTAAATCCCAAATTTAAAAGTATAGCAGATTTTAATATGCTGCAATAAGATTTTTTTTACAAATATCCGACTGTAAAATCAAGTAAAACGTTGAAGAGACTGTATTCAAATATACCACTTTTTGACGTTTATATGGTATTTATTTTGGGTCTTTGGTCATTCTTTGTAGCCAAAATCCTTCGTTGATATCCATTCATTTCTAACGCTTCTTTATCTGTTTTTATCGAAAGTGAAATATCTTATATGCATTTTGAAGTTATTGTTAGGAAATTATTTCGATCCATTCCAAAAATCGATTGCTCAACTCAAATGAAGCATTTAATTGTCATTGGTGATATCTAAATCTAGTTACTTTAAAAAAAGAAATTTTAGCAACATGTTAGGAATAAATTATCAAGTATTTTTGCTGAGTTTCAATATTTATTTTCTTTTCTTAGCAAAAGCAGCAGCAACAACAGCAACAGCACTTAGTCAATTCATCTCTTACTAATAGACCTCAGCCGTTTAATCAGAGCACGTTCTCTACTCATTTGAATTCCCTTCGTCCTGCAAACTTCCTGAACTCATCCAATCCCGCCATTCAAAACAATAATCAAAAGATGCTCAACTCGGGCACGAATCTCTTCAACACATTCGACCAGTGCATCAACAATTTCCCAGGTGATGAAAACACAGCCAACTTTCCTGCCAGCTGCGAATCTCTGAGTCCGAACACCATGTTTAGCCCTGATGTTCGAAACAGAACTTCGAATGCCATGACGGATTTGCAGATGAAGATGACCAATCATCCCATGGAGCAACAAAACCCGCCTGCCTACGGTACAACCAGGCCTTTGTCTCATTTTGCGGATAATGCTTCGGTACGACTTCCAAATCTGGTGAATAATCAACAGCAACAACAACAGCGACCCGTTGGCAGGCAGTTCCAGAATAATTCTGCAATGCCTTTGCAGATAAATCAGGTTCAGCAAATGCAGCCTAGGCAACACAATTCTCAACAAGTAAGTTAGATTGTTTCCCTTCTGTTTTTTGTAATTTATAGTGTAATCTGTTATGGTTATGAAAGCACGGGGAGATGTGAATAGTGTTACCAATGAATTTGAAATAGAATCTAGTATTGCAGTTGTTACAAAAATGCGTTAATAATTTTATACTGATGCATTCACTATGCTTTTATTACATAAAACTTAATGCGAAATGAGCCTAGATTATCTTTAAATGATCTATATGATGCAATCATCTGTTGAAGTTTAGTATCGTTCAAGGGTGATTGTCTTTTAAAATTGTGACACATTTTTATCATTTGTTATTGTTTGAATATTTTGAAACAAGCAAATGCGAAAAAAATCAATACTTTATAAATTTGTTTTTGTTTGTTTTATTATTTATTGGATATCTGTTGCTGTAATCCAACAGTTAATTTCTCAAGACTTCTTGACCGGAGATATGTTGAACCTGCTCCGGTAGAAACGAGATCGTATAATACGAGGTGGATTTTATGTTATGGTTGTATTATTTTATTTTTTCAAAGCATATCTTTATGTAATAATAGAAATAAAGTACATTTTAAATGTAATGCTCTATATCAAACATTACTTTAGGGCGTCTTACCAAAAAGCGTGAGAGCAATGTTTCATTGCAGGGATGGAGAATCTATTGCCTTAAGGTTACACGCAAATACATAGGCCATTTAATGTTTAAATTTTCTTTTGGTTTTTATTCATTTTGCTTCAGTTTGTAAATGAGCTCATTTTCAAAGTCAGAATCTAAATACAAAGGGAAAAAAAGTGCAACGGAGTAAATGAACGATTGATTTAATAATTAGTACAAGATTCATTCACATTTTGTTATGCTCGTGAATTTGTTTCTGTTTTACAATATTTATTTTCCACTTGGCTTGAATCTACTATCAACAATATCGAAGTTTGTTTGGAGTTACAAGTTTATTAGTGCTAAATGTCTGTATTTTTTATAGAATATTTTACTTCTTTAATGTAATTTATTAATATTTCCTGATATATTAAAGACCTAATGAGATCTTGTTGAATCACAGCTCATGTATTAAAGTCTTGCAACGTCAAAAGAATTCTCATTCTTGTTTTGGGGCATCGTATCACTAATTTGTAAAAATATCAGTGAAAAAATTCCAGTATACTCCAAGAGTGTAATGTTTCGCCGCCGCCGTTGGCTTTTCTGGGAAGGCTTCAAGTTTGTTTTTATACAGTATTAATCGCTTTAGCGTTGGCCATCGACTTTGGTGCTCACGCGTCATCGGAACGACTTATCTTGAAACAAGTGACTACACAATACAGGACAAAAAGGATACTTACTACTTACAGGATCAAATGGAAGCAGTAGTTGCTTACAGAAAGGATTTATTCTTTTAATGCATTTCGAATAAGTAAATATTTATTTGTTCAGCATTTATTTTAAGACTCAAATCATCTGTGTAGTTTTGTGCACCTTTTTCACAACTTCCACCTTTTTGATTCAAGTTCGTTTTAATTGGGGCTTCATTCGTCAAAAGCGAATCTACACTACGGTCATTCTACACTGTATTTACCTGTAAATTATGTACATAACTGTAATACACTTTTTCTTCAACATTTGTAAGTACGTTAATTATGAATGAACAACTTTTACTTTTTGACCAAAACAAAAACAGAAATACGACTTAGTAATCCGTCTATGGCACACACACACAATAAAATCGCGTAGTAACAAACTCAAAAAGGACGAGGGGAAATATATTTGATAGTGTACGATTTTTTAATAATGATGACACCTGCAAGAGTAGAATCTGAGAAATACTTGCACTATGGAAAAGAATTCAGAGAGAAATTGTTTCCTTCAATCCATTCGATTATAAAATTAAAATTTTGAAAAACATCTTTTTTATATGTGGGTGTCAATTGGCGTAAGCTCTTGTATGTTATTGTAAAACATCTACAAGTCTTCTGCGGGTGATAAGATATAATTTAAGGGATTTAGTGAATTATACAACAGATAAATTATACAAGAGACTTATTGTGAAATACGTAGTAAATTTTACTGATATTTATTTCTTAAATGCTGTCTTTGTAAAACATCAGAGTCTGAATCAAACCTGTTTCATGGCGGGTTAGTTTTCTCCACTGTTTGGGGATTCTTTTTCACCCTGTGGAGGACGGTCGGTTGATTTACGTGACAGGCGAAATCCTAATCTTTGGATCCATAGTAAACGCATTCGATCGTATTTGTTGATGTCGTAGACAATAGAACCGTAAAAGAATTCCCTGTCGAGTTGGTTATTGTCTTTTATAAACTGTTGTCGTTGTTGAAGAGAGTCGCCGTTACCCTTAACACATTTTCAAACAGAAAAAAAAAATTCCAATTTTCCTGTAAACGTGTGAGATAATGTAATACATGCTTGTATTTTTGATACTGTTTAAATATTCAGGAACAATACAATACAAGAGATGAAATATGGAACATTTTTATGTAAAAAAAAAATGGATTGTTTCGCAGTGATGTTAGTAGTTTAATAAAATGCGATGTTGCTTATACACTGCTGACCACACAAAATGCAACACCCTGAAGGAAGCATGCAAACCGTATGAAATTTACATCATGCGTTTGCGACGATGAGCTATGCAAATCATTAGCATTGCAGTGAAGACGCGCATCACGGACGACCATAGCGCCACTCGCAAGCGCTATATAAGGGGAGAACAGATAGGCAATTTGAAGTATGGCAATTGTTTTTTTCGTAAGCTGTTTACCTATGCCTTGTGGAAGACATCGAGCGTCTTTTGATCAAGTTTCTGAATTCTCCCGAGGAAGAATAGTAGCCTGTAGGGATTGCGGATTATCCTTCAGAGAAATCGGTCAACGTGTTGGACAAAACCAAGCAACTGTGATGCGTATCTGTGATCGGTGGATGCAGGAGGGAACGTTGCACCACTGTCCGTGATGACAGGCAGATTGTGCACATGGCATTGATGGATCGCGCAGCCACATCATGAACCATAGCACAACAGATTCAGTCTGCTACTTATCATTCAGTGTCCGCTCGTACCATTCGACGCCGTTTGCAGCAGAGTGGAATGTCCTCAAGGCATCCATTGCTTCTTTTACCCTTGACTCGAAACCACAGGCGTTTGCGCCGCCAATGGTGCGATGAACGGTGGACATGGACAACGGAATGGAACGTCATTGTGTTTACTGACGAATCCTGCTTCTGCCTGCAACATCACGATGGTCGGATTCGAGTTTGGAGACACCATGGTGAGAGGCTGCTGAACTGTTGCGTTATGCATCGCCACACTGGTCCTGCACCCGGTATCATGGTTTGGGGTGGTATTGGATTTCACTCCCGCACCCCTCTAGTACGCATTACCAGTACACTGAACTGCCAGCGCTGCATATCGGAGGTGTTGGAGCCCGTGGTCCTCCCATACCTTCAGCGCTTGCCATCAGCCATATTCCATCAGGATAATGCGCGACCACACGTGGCACTCAATGTTCAAGAGTTCTTCTTTACCCATCAGATTGAATTGCTTCCTTGGCCTGCTTGTTCTCCCGATCTATCTCCAATCGAAAACGTGGGGCCCATGCTTGCACATCGACTGGCCCGGGATACATTACCTGCTGCTACATCAGATCAACTTTGGCAATATGTGGAAGCCGCATGGACTGTTGTACCCCAAGGATACATCCAAAGTCTCTTTGATTCTATGCCGAGGCTTGTGGCAGCGGTTATAGCTAACAATGGCGGCTACATTAACTACTGGTTTATTTTGTCATCATCCACACTTCACAAGAGGCTGTAATTTTAATCGTTTGATCTTTTTACAACATGTTATCTGCTAAATAAATTTCGCTGTGATATATCTAGTCCTTCTGGGTGTTGCATTTTGTGTGACCTGCAGTGTAGTATAGAGCAGTGATCTTAAACCTTGGATCCGCAAGTGATCACTATGTGCTTAATCAAAGTGCCAAAATTTTAGTAAAGTTATGATTATAATAAAAGATCAAATTCTTTATGGATGTTTTTTTTTTTTTTTTTTTTTTTTTTGTAAAAATAACTATAAATAAATAACTTATGGATAAAATAAATTTTGTAAAATTCGCATACTTCAAATACAATGAGACGCATTAGGTCGCATATTAGTCACCATTGTTTGATTCAGGTGAATAATCGTCCACTTATTTGGCCACTAATTTCACTATTTTCAAGGTTTATAGTAAAATTGACGCCACTCTTTTAAAATTTAAATTTTTGGCAGATAGCATTTTGATAATATTGAAAGATGATATTGAATGCTTTCCTAATTTGCAAAATAGTTTAGTAGATGATAACGATAATCCCGAGAAAAAAAATGTAAAAATTAGTTTGGTTCAACATTTATCAGGTTCGCAAAAAACATATTTGGAATATTTCTCTGTTCAAAAAGAAACATTGTTTTGGATCCAAAATCCTTCTCAAGGCCGTGACGCTTCCAAACTTCCAATAAAAAAAAAGAGAGAGAGTAAACAAATTGATATATCAACCGACACTCAATTGAAACTAAATTTTAGTCAAATTGATATTATGCATTTTTGGATTGACATTAGAAAACAATATCCTGAAATTGTCAAATGAGCTGTGAAACATTTAACGTCATATGTTTCAACCTATATATGCGAAAAATCTTTCTATTTGTATGCTGTGTCAAAAATAAAATGCAGAAATAGACTGGATACTGAAGATGATATTATGTTGCAGATTTCAACAATTATTCCATAAGTAAAAATACTTTATAACGAAAAACAATCACATCCAAATCCTTAACAAAGTTTTTTAATTAATTTGTTATAATTTAAAATATTGTTGCTATTGTTAGTATATATTTTAGAAAAAAAAATCTCATTAGCTACCTTACCATTCATTATCTTATTAAGATGTTTGTATTGCGATAAGATAAAAATGCAATAATAATTTTGTAAATTTGAGTTGGATTAAAACTTTGATATCCTGTTTTTTCTGCTCTTTGAGCAAGGGATTCCTTCAAGAAGACGGTAAGCTCAAAGGGTTTCCCAAAGTATAAAAGATTAAATACCTCTGGTCTAAAAAATGAAATTTTAGGTAGAAGAGGACATTAGTTTGCAGATTTCAAGAATTATTCCAGACGTAAAAATGTTTTGCTACAAAAAACAATCACATCTAAGTCATTAAAATTTTTTTTTTATTAATTTATGCTTCAAAAAATATATTTTAGAACCCCCCCCCTTCCAAAAAAAAAACATTAGCTATCTTATTATTCATTATCTTATTAAGACGTTTTTGTTGCGATAAAATAGAGTTGCAATAATAATTTTGTAAATATGAGTAGGATAAAGGTTTGATTTTTTTTTTTTTTATTATTTTTTATTTTTTCTTCTCTTTGATCAAGAGGTTCCTTAAAGAAAATGGTAGGCGCGAAGGGTTCCTCAAAGTATAAAAATTGAATACCTTCGGTATTGAGGAAATCATGATATGATTATTGGAGCATTTTTTTTTTTATCTAAAAAAATATTCTAAGTTTGTATTCTGTTCTTAATCCATTACACGTAGACAGCTTTAAAAGAAAAAGAAAATTTTCAATCATTACAAAAAATTTTAGTCGTGTGTTCGAGAAGTATGTTTCCAATAATTTTCAGTACACAAATATTTCCTAGCATCTTTTATGGGATCGAATATGACCTTTCTTTGGAATTATTTTGATTATGATTGTTATATTTTATACTTTTTGATATGTTCTGCAATACCAATTTTTTAAACGCAAATTTTAATCCCAAAAGTAAAAAACGTTAAAAGTTATCAATAGGAAATTTTGATGATAAATAATATTCCATTCTCAGTTACGAGGGCTGCCACAAAAATCTGGGTGATAGGATAACGGGCCCTTAACCAAAGGGTAGCGAGTTCCATGTCTCGTTCTTCTAAAACCGTTGTGTAGAAGAGCAGATTATATGTTAGTACTACTGTCTTGTTGTTTCTTGTGCGACGTAATTAAAAAAAAATGATGAAATCACTATTAGACACATGGGTAATTAGTGCCACTAACGAAATGCTTAAAAGGAACCGTTTGTTGGTGTAACTTTTTCCACTGCTATTTTAATATCAGCATTTTTTCAATCATGTAAATTGTGAATTTATTCCGGTGATACAGTGTTTTTTGGACTGCTCTGAAAGAATTAACTCGCGTTTACTTATATTATGTACAATGAGAAACTTATAACACGCAAATGGTTAACATGAAAAATAAGTTCACCCGAAATATTATGGCCCTGACAAAAAGAAAGAAAACTACGCACTTTCATACATTTCTGTTCTTTTAACTTGAAAAAAAATCATTTAACTGGTAAAGATTTCTCATCTCGGACCCAGATTATTTGGACTAATTTTTTTTCGTTTGACTGAACGTTCGTTGACTTTGAAGTCTTTGAGTAGTAGAGTCTCTGCCATATTCAAAACAATTCTATCTACTGTCAGTAATTTACGTAACGAATGTATCAAAATCTATGAATTTTGTGTATAACTATTTCAAGTATAAATAGTATGTATTGGACAATATATATACAGACTTTCAATTATATGTATCTACAAGTGTAAATGTTAGCAGGAAATCGAATTGACAAAATTTGACGACGTGGAAAAGCTTTGTCAGTTTTTTTTCCCCGCATGCATCGCTTAACACGAAAAAATATTTCAATTCCTACAGTTTCGTGTTCTACGTTTTTCATTGTATGTTCTCTTGATACTGTCATGAGGACGTAAAATTAAGAGACTGTTATTCCATAATGTGTATGAAATTTTCAAAACGCATTACAAATGAATGTCGAAAAAAAAATTTTTATCGAATTCAACGGTGATGATTTTTTTTTTTTTTTTAAAAAAAATTAGGTCATGTATATTCTTCTCTTCACCATTGTAAATGCTTAAAAATAGAATTTTTTTAAAAGCTGATAGTTTTCAAATTTTATTACCTTTTTAATGGATTCCCATCGGATTATTTTCCATTAAAATTAAATTGTAAAAATAGCTTCGACAAAGAGTAATTATTTTTAGGGTTCTCTTTTATGTGGAATATAGAATTCCATTAAAAGAAACGAAACGTGCGAATTTAATTTCCTGGCGTTAGATTAAATTTCAAAGCAATTTTTGATGAAATCTTAAAATTATTATTTTTTATAATGATTTTGAATTTTTTTAAAATATTTATTTCATTTCGGTGTTTTCTCAAACACTTCGATCAATCTAAACAAAATCGATCTAATTTTTTTAAAATATATATATATATATTTAAACAAAGTTGCATTCCTTTCGAATTTAGAACTGCGGCCATCTGTGTTGTGTTTTCGCTTACAATGGAAAAAGGCAGAACACACATAAACAACAATCGCCTGTTTTCTCACGAATCATCTGGCAATTCGGCAGCGGCAGCAGCTGAGAATATCCGTAAGGCCGTTCATTGGTTGGCGTCGCCTAGAGTGACGTCATTTGGTCCGTACGTCTCCACTCGAGGCGGTAGTTTCCCATTGAGGTCTCTTCCATCTATCTTTGACCTCGAGAAGGAATAATCCATTCGGTTCGTCGTTGGAGAGGGTTGTCGGACGGTTCAAATGGATGTATCTGTAAAACATTTATTCCGTTTTCCTTATGTTTAGAATAATATTTCATTTCAATCCCGAAAAATATTTGCGAAAGTTAAAGAGGACACTATTCTCTTACACTTGTGAAAATAACTCAAATATTATTTAATACTTTCAAACTTTTCTTTCTTGTTTTCTTAAAAATTTGAAAATATTTAATTTTGGTTTTAAAGAGGTAGCATGTACATGTAATGGCTACAATTAATGACATTTCATGCAAAATTTCGTATTTTTAAAAAAATGCGTACTATTGAATAAGTATTATTATTTAATGAAGTCAGATTTTCGAATCTAAGAAATATTGCTGATTTATCGAATGAACTTTTCAAGTATTTTAAATTAAATGTGATTGAAGGTTTTAGGTTCTGAGAAAAATTATGTATTTGACTTTGTTTTCTTCTCGCTGAAAGGAAAATGTTTTGTATGATAATGAATAGTAAGTATGCTGACAAATTAATTATGGAATTGTAACAGTTCTTCATGGGATAAACTTAATACATGGATTGCATGGCATATAATAATGAAATGTATGCTGAAATTGCAGCAATTTAAGTGACTTGGCAGTTTCTGTTGGCATGTACTCTAGATCATTAACAACGAATTTGTAGAGATTATATTTCCACCTAAATATGAAGAAGAAAAAATTTAGAGATTCCCCATTTTTACAATTTTCAGTTGTCAGATAATAATCAGAAACGCGCGCCTAGTATATTATCTGAAATATATACTGATAAGCACTTTCTTTGAATGTAATGCTTTAATGAGAAGTCCTCATTGTCACATTTTTGTTATTAGTCATATTTGAATCAAATGAAATTGTTTTCGGTTGCTGTGACACGAGTATTATTAGGATTCTCTTAAACCAGTGTTTTTCAAACTGTGTTCTTCCGGGATTACGAAATTTTCGTATAGATTGATTGCTTATTTATTTACGTAGCACAGAAGTAACACGAAAACTATGGGCGTTGAACGTCGAACGAAGATGATACAAATATATAAAAGCTGACACCCTACTCTCCAAACTTCCACGCCAACGTGAGTACTTTGACTCTGGCAGATTTGGCATGCTTTAATTCCTTCTACACGATGGGTCTTGAGTTAATTCAGGCATGAAACTGCCGATTCGCCAACGCCGTCCCTGAATTCGCCACCATTACTACTCTGCTTCCGCGGCCTGCAATTGGCATAAATGGGATACATATGAAATTATTCCTGACCTGTCAGATCCAGAATTATCAACATTCACTTTTTATTGGTTTTGAAAAGTGTATTTGCCAACAAAAAATTTTTTCGAGTTAAGTAGATTGAAGTCAGAACGAGGTATTGATATTTTGGTAAATTTTTTTTAATTGTATTGTTCTTGTTCTTTTCGGAATAAACATATACTTCTATGTTTGTTTTTTTAGCCTTCTTAAACTTGGTTTGATTTGTTGAGTTTTATGCGTTATGGATCATCAAAAGCCATTATCCCCTACCTTAATGTAATAAAGTTTGTTTAATTGGTCCATGTTAGCCTTTAAGCTTTAATAAATCTACTTTTGTTGTTACACAGCTTGTGAGATTCGAACCTGTTTTCACGGTTTCTTTTAGTACGATTTTCCATTCTATATTGTTCTGCTTTCTCCAGCGAACCCACATTCCTATCCTAAAGTTTTGGTTAATACATATACATATTAAACATATATTGAAAAGTAATATCTCCATGGACATGACTTTTTTTTAATTTGTTGCCCGATTTCACTGTTATTGTTGTACCTAAATGCTACACGCATCCTCTATGGCAAGGGTGGGCAATTGTTTTGGCTTGGGGGCCATTTTGTGGAAGCGGAGGATAGTGGTCTACCGCATCTTTTAAAATGTTATCGTTTCAGAAAAGGTCAAATAGTACCATAAAAATCAATAAATATAAATTAAATTGTGGCAGTTTTATTCAATTTATTTTTATGCTAATTTCATATCACCTATAGCTGCAAGCACATTTAATTTTAGAATCAATTTAATAGAACAAATGTACCCCATCACACATTTCTACATTTTTTTTTAAAAAAAAAAGAGGAGTGAGATTCTAATCTCAGCCGGACAGCTAATGTTTGTGAAGGAGCATCCATATGTACACTTGTTGATCTTCAAGCAAGAAAAATTTACTCACAAATACAGGGTTAATATAGATGAATGACTGGATTTTAAATATTTATATTTTCGAAACTATTACAGATATTATATACAATCGGTGATACACGAAATTACAGAAAAATATACTAAGTTTTATTTTCGGTTACAAATGTTCGATATGCGACTCTTTTGTTGCATGACAAACGTCTAATCTATAATCAAATTCATTCGAGTTCTTGCAGTCTTTTTGGCATTAATGGTGCTTGAACAGTGTCTTTGACGTAGCTCCATAACTCTGCCTCACCCTCTCCTGCGTTTCTTCCAGGACGCGTGGACGGCCATTGCTTTTCTTTTTGCGCAAGCAACCTGCATCTATAAATTGCCGATACCACCGCAGAATGTGCTTATAACTTGGTACTTCCTTTCCGTAGAGATTTCTAAATTCACGTTGCTCAGAAATATCTGGGGGGGGGGGGGCAAGAAACCTTGGATATTCTGATACGCAAAAACTCTTCTCTGTTATTGTCTCCATTTTTGGATTTCATCAGAGCGTTCTATGGATGTGCTCGCATCTATTAATCGATGGTGAGGAGAAAGATTTGTATATTTTTCTTTAATTTCGTGTATTGTAATATTTGTAATACTTTCGAAAATATAAATGTTTAAAATCCGGTCATTTATTCGTTCTAACCCTATTTCTGTAGATCCAAATATAGAGAAAATTTTACCAGCAAATTTCGTCATACATAAAAGTTTTTAGCAATTGTAAAAATCAGCTAGTGTCTTAGCATCAAACATTTTTTACACAGTGTGATCTGACAGCATATCAGTAAATTAAAGCTGAAGTTCCTGAGGTGCTGTGTGAATACTAGCAATGATATAATAAAAAAGCGAATTGAATTTAGGCTCAACTTTCGAAAAGACCAGAATTTTTTTTGTTACCTTGTCCTCCAAATTATACAGATGATCCCTGATTATAGTAGAAGCACATTTAGGCACTTTCTGTTTTCTTGAATGATTTTACGCGCGGAAAAGAATTTTTCGTTCAAGGCTGATTTTTCTGACTGTTGTCGGACCACAAAAATACTCTTAGCAGATTGGATGAGGTCCGGGGGGAGCTATTTTCCCTCTCTTGCTCTATGGAATGCTCTGTTCACCTTTTGACTTTACTCTCCATCCCTGGAGAATTCGATATCAGGCTTTAAAGACAGTTGTCACTTCGTCGTCAGAATGACAATGATGTTCCTGAAGTTGTTTATTGATCTGTAAGAAGAAATAAAAGTTGCAACAGGCAAGACGTTGCTTCAACCACATTTCCATGTGGGTCACCATCTTCTGTTCTCAGCACACCAATGGCATCTGGGAACAAGTGAAACAAATTCATAACTCATTCATGATAAAGGCACATGTGCAGAAAGAATTTTGATAATCAAGTAAAAAATAAAATTATGGCCTTAGTGATTTTACTTTTCAATCAAGCCTCGTAGGTTAATATCTAAATTGAATTGCATCAAACAGTTTTTTTAAATAACACTCTTCTCGAAAGGGAGAAAAGTTGAGTTTATACTTTGAGCGGAAGACATAATTGTACTTAATTGTATGGTTATTAACGTTGATTTAACTCGGAATACATCGAACTTAATTTAACCATGAGTTCGTGAATTACTTTATTTTCCTCTCGCATTCATCCCCACTCTTCTATTGAGTTCCTTATTGTTCCTCTATGGTCAATATTTACTTTAGTTATTTCTCTCGAATTGAGAGTTTGTTTTATAGTTTATTTAAATGAAAAGAACCATATAATTCCTAATCTGTCCGACAGCTATTTGATTACTCGAGCCCTGAATATACGAGGGTCCAACCCGTTAGTATCCAATATATATTTTTCATTGAGAGTTATTGCTTTTGAGAGAGTAGATACAAATAAATAATCGCTTCGTATATGACCGTAACTTTCTTTTTAAATAAGTGAACGGAATGATACATTCCTCTCTCCGTGACAAAATTAAATAAAATCTCTCCTTCTTAATCAAGGATTGTCTAATCCAAGGGTAGTCAACCTTTTATACCAACCGTCCACTTTTGTATTTCTGTTGGCAGTAAAATTTTCTAACTTCCCATCGGTTCATTAAAATCACCATTACTGGTGATTTTAATGTAGGGAAGTAACTTTACTTTGTAAAATTTATAAAGCAGAATTACAGCAAATTAAAACACACAATAATGCGATGTGTGGTAATAAAATAACGAGACTGGAACTGTTACAGAAGTAAGCATGCGCCTCCCGCTTCTGTAAACAAATCCGTGTAGCCATAGTCTTCGTTCGAATTAGTTTTTTTTAGTCGGAAAAATGATATGTGAGCTACAAATTGTGAAATTACCCGTGAAATTTGGGAAAAGCGCTACACTAAACGTGTTTTTGAGTGTTTTAAGCGTTTTCAAGATGGTCGAGAAGTCGTTGAAGACTATTCACACCCAAGTCGCTTTTCCACATGAAAAACAGATGACAATATCGAAAAAATCGATTATCTGATTCGATCTAACCGTCGTTTAAGTATTCGTGCGATTGCTGAGACTGTAGGAATTGACAAAGAATTCGTACGGCAAATTTTTACACCAAGACAATGCGCCGACTCATACCACGTTGTCTGGTCCTCCCGTTGGCGTAGTATAGAAGTTAGGAGAGAAGAGTGCCAGCTCATGTGTCCTCTTTGGTCACTTGATCGAGGCTCAAAATTACAAGGTCCGTCGTCAATAGCCCTTGTGTTGCTATTTGTTCGACGTTAATAATAATAATAAAAAAATCAACATCTACATTGTCTGTCAAAAGATTTCTAGCCAAGTACAGCATCTGAAGTGTTAAGACCATCCGCCTTATTTGCGGGATCTTGAGCCATGTGACTTCTATCTGTTTCTTAGGCGAAATCTGCATTAAAAGGAACAAGATGTGAGTCATTGAAGCTGTGAAAGAGGAGAAGAGGAACACGTCGTGAAGGAACTGACAGATGAACTTCCCGCACTATTTCAAATAATGGAAAATTCGCATGGAGTGTTAAAGGGATTGAAGAGGGGTGTATATTGACGGTGATTATAAGTAAACATGTATGAAAACAAAATAAAATGTTTTACAGCATCAGTCTCGTGTTTTAATAGCCACATCGTGTAGTTACTTACCAAATACTTTATGCCGGACGTTCGCTATGTTTGGGAAAATAAATGTTTATAAAACAACTTTCTGCAGTTAAATCTATCTTTTTATTTGTACTTTGGATACGTAGAAGCATGAAGTCTGATGAAATTACATTTGATTAATTAAATTATTGATGAGATCCCTGAAGCTTATGCTTCGTAACTAAATGCAGAATATCTGGTTCAATTTTTGTATGGAACAAACGAAGGTTTCCTCTTTTGGATATATTCAGGCTGTTTCTTTCATTTGTCTTATGATTAACAGCACTTTAATCCGACTCCACGAGATATGAGGTAGGGAAAGGTATCAAAATAAACTTAATGTCATTTTTCATACATTTGGATGTAAGACGGGCTTTGCTTTTTTTTTTTTTTTTAAACTGTGCCATAGGTTTTCGTATCCACCACTATCGAATTTATATTTCTTTATCATGTTTAATTTCTAACAATTCATCGTAGCAAGTTGATCAGCCTCATCAATATCTGTGGGAAAAGGATTTTCCATTCAATTGTACACAGTTCAATTTTAAAATGTTTTCAAATCATTCTTTCAAGTCCAATTTCAGTTCGTTGAGGTGTCCACTGAATGTGCCGATATCCTCTGGAGTTAAAACCTCTGTTATAGATGATAATTCAGGAAACTAACGAAATTCTGTCTTCAATGGATTATAACGAAGTAGTTCAAGTTTGTCAATTTTTGATGACTCATCACTTTGACAACCTATACGAGATTTATCAGCTCCTTGAAGCTGCAAATCGGCATCAGTAAATGTCTTGAAAATATCTGCCAAATAAAAGACAATTATTTACTGTTTTTAACTTTAGTCACAGATTAGTTTCATCTAATTTTCAAAAAATTGTATGACAATATTATATGGGAGTTTGGAGAGGAAGGTGCTAGCTCAGGTGTTGTAATCATCATTTGATCCAAGCTCAAAATAACGAGGTCTGTCGCCAGTAGTCCTCGTGTTGCTTCTGTATGCGAAAATAATGTAATAAAATCTTCATTATTGTCTTGGCAACGCTGTCGAAATTCTACTGCGAAACTACCTTGTAGGTTTGCATTATTTTGCGTTTTAATTCTGTAGCCGTAATCGCCAAATAGTCATGGTCGTGAAGCGAACTCGCTGCTGGCATTGTTTCCGTTGAGTCATGGATTCGCTCCTTAGCCGCTAAAGAACTGCCGTGTAGCCGGGGTTGATGCACGTTATATCTGTCGGGGTCTTAAGTCTTACAATTGGAGTGGTGTGGAAGTTAGAATAGGGAGGTGCGAGCTCGGGTGTCAACCTCGTCATTTGATCCAGGTTCAAATTACGAAGTTGGTCGCCAATTATATTCTTGATGCTTCTGTGTGCGACGTTAACAAACAGTCAATCAAAGTTTCGTTTTAATTTGTAATTCGTTATCACTGATCTAGTCTTATGTCATTCTCCTTCCATTGAATCTTTCACGACACGTTAATTTTTAATGTCGCAAGATGGAGAAAAATCACTTCGTGCTATTTGAAAACAATGGAGAAATTCGTTAACTCTTTAATTAGAGATTTTTAAAGTTGTTAGTTTTTATTGAGTTTGTATGAAATGTGTTTCATTATTTGAAATAAATACGACGTTGTGAAAAGTGTTTTTCTAAATGTGTGATATTTTTTTTATTCCATTTGCAGGTATTTATTGTTCAAATATTGTGTGTGAATCGTGAAATGGGGCTTAATGAGCAATATATATTATCCGAGTATATTTCTTTAACAAAAAGTTTATCGTAATGAAACAAAATGAAAAATATTTTTTGAAAATATAATGTAGATTGATTATATTTATATAAAATATGTAAGCATTTTTTGAAGTGTTTCTTTACCCTATCATATTTCAAAATTGTCAAGGGGGGGGGAAGCGAGAATTTAATAAACGTAATATTAATTCTTAATGTTGATAAATGATGTATTCTTTAATAAATGTTGCATTTTTAAGGTATAAATCAGTTCGTTTTATGGGTTATTGACGTCGTCAAAATGTAAGTCGAAGTTGACTGTCGAGAATCGTTGTTTGAATACCTTAAGTCTTTTCAACCGGCTCTTCTTAAAATGGTAAACTGAACGGCAACAAACCACAAATCGGAAAATTGTTTTGAGAAGAATATTAAGCAATCGAAAATTCATAGGGACTGTGTGTGTGTGGCTTTCATTGTCTTTGTGCAAAATCCAAGAAGTGTTGAATTCATATTTTGAACAATCCGAGATTGTAGGATGTAGCAATGAATGCAACTGCTGCTCATTAAATATGTTCGTGGTTTTAAAAAGCTCATGAGATATAGTTTGAAAATGAAGGTAATATAAGTATCTTTCTCAATATATACCCTGATGTTTAAAATGGCAGCATCCCGCTGCGCAGCTGTTACACGACATTAATGTTTTAAAACTAAATTTTCTAAAAAGCATCCAATTTATTTGTCATTTTCTTTAATTATATCAGATGCAGAGGCATACAAAGAAAGAGGTTGGGGTGCGAACCGCCTTGGGTCTCTTGTGGGGGTGGGGGGTAGAACATTAAAGTTTTTAAATATATGTACCTATATATAAGAATATTAAGAAGGAATTTTATATTCTAAGAGGATGATAACGTATAAATGTGCTGCATTTTTGTTTAAAAGTTTGGCCCTAAAGATTTTTTGACAGTGTAAGTTTTCTTGCGAAAGAAACTTTTCCAGGTGGAAATTGATTAAAAGCTATCTTCGATCAACAATGAGTCTTAGACTTGGCAATGCTTTCCATTGAAAATGCAATAGCTAAAAACATTAATTTTGTTGAATCGTTAAAAAAAAAAAAAAAAAAAAAGTTTTAATAGTGGATATCCAGTTGTATCTTCTTTAATATAGTTTTTCCTAAGATCTGTTATGCGACATTGGTAACTGAATGTTCTTGGTCGCCAGCTCATGGATTGCTTTGCTCAGTCGAGTCTTGAGTTTGAGTCTTGATTCCACTATAGACCAATCGTGTAGTGGAGCTGATGCACATTAAATTTGTTGGAGCTCAAAAGTCTTACGATGGATTGGTGTAAAAGTTTGTAGGGGGAGATGTCAACTCAGGAGTCGTCCTCGTTGCTTGCATTATTTTTAAACTAAAGCTTACTCTAATAATCTCTGTCATGTAGATTTATTTTGTTAATCCTGAGACATGAAAGCTTTCCCAAAAAATAGCTGTGTAATATGATAGAATTTATTTGCTCTACCTTCTCGATATTTGTATGACAATTCATTTTAAATTATGTGTATAAATTCTATTGAAAAAAAAAAGTTTTTTTTTTTTTATTTGTATCTTACTTCCGAAAAAATGCAATAGAGAGGATCTTCCGATTTAGCCAAGTCTCGCATTTTTTTTACAGGGAGCAGAAAGGATCATGAATCGTTGCGGATTTTTTTAAAGGAAAATTTTCGTTACATCGGATAATTGTTTTGTATTATATGCGTACGTCGACATATATATAAATCTTCGATGAAATAAAACAATTCGTTTTAATTTTTATAACCGAGTAATTCAAATATTCCTTTCATGTATTAAAATCAAACTCTTGTTCCACCGATGACTTTCTCCGAATTGAACAAGTCGGTTCATTAGGACCTCTAATGACGATGAAATTCATAGGAAGGTGTTTCATTTTCATTACGCCATGTTCTCCCGGAAAACAGTCCACTTCATTAAGGGTGTGCGGTACAGAGGAAGGGAGGCCGACAACCCCTGTCAGCGTTCATTTGTGGTCAGATTCATTAGTGGACAGAGCCGCCTCCGATGCATTAAACTTAATGAAAATCAATAGGAGCATCCCCTGATCCCGGCATCCTTCCTCCCCTGATTTGTTGGCCTGGCGGAGCGATGTGACTGGCTACAAGTGGCTGGGACTCCGGTTTATCAAATGGGAAGGTTACTCGGTCTTTTTGGCGACATTATGAGCAGTCCAGTTTGGAAGCTTTATTGACGATGACAGTCATGTTTCTTTAGTACTAAGCCTGGCCAACCATTTACTCAGTTTTCATTCTTTGAAGTCATGTAGAGAAAATTTAAACAAACATATCACAATGATGCAAAATCAATTTGAAATTATTTCTTCCACCCCGTCTCCGAAACTTTTGAACCCCAGCGCAATTATCTTTGTTATAATAAAATTTCAGATTATTATAAGACTAAGTTTATTATATTCCCGACTAGGATATACAAATTTATTTTTATTTGGAAATATTTTATGCGACATTTCATCTTTAATTTTTAAAAAAAAAAAATGAAAAAGAATTAGCACAAGAGGAGAGGGTATAAAATATAAATAACAATAAGTAATATAACTTTATGTGTAATAAGACTGAACTATTTAGTTTTCTCTACTATTACTTACTAGAACTTAGTTGAACTATTTTTTTAGATACTTTATTTTGAAAAATATTTTGAATTTATGTTGTTTTAATTTTATAATTTTTTTTAAAAGGAACAATTTCAAATTTGTTCTGAAAATATTGAAAATTCAATTTTTGCTTAAAAGTATGAGAAGTATTTAAGAATTAGTGGAAAGCATAAATCATATTCATGTTTGCATCTCTTTGTAAGGAATTCAAAAATCATGAAAATGTGAAAAGACACTTTAAGTTATTTAGTATCATTAAAATTTAGCTAATTGCTTAAAACCTATAATTTATATTGAGAAGGTTACATCTGTTCAATTTTCAAATTTATACACAAACTAGGCCAGTCAATATCTATTGTATTCAACTAGAATTAAAATGTGTACATTTGTATGAAAGAAAATTTATGTAATAGAATAATACCTTTTGAAGGGGAAAATTGCTTTGTTGCTTATTCAAAATAAGAAAATATCTAATGTAATGATAAGGTTATGGTTTTGTTTAAATTCATGCTTTACCATTCATGAATTATATATGTATGCATATTTTTAGTTGTTTTTATTAGAACTAATCGCTTTACTTCTTTGTAGCTGCAACAAAATCCCCATGACATGAAACAACAACCGCAGCAGCATTCTGTCATGCAACAACACTTAAATGTGTATGGAAATTATCCATCCCAACAACAAGTTGGCAATCCATCATTTCATGTGTCCATGTCCCAGTCTCTCAACTTCACATCTCAGTTCAACACTAACCCAGCCTTGAGCAGGCCTCCACCCGAGTACAAACCGACTACTCATCACCGAAACGTCATGTCGGACAACATGCATCTAGTGGATCAACTCAACGCACCTTCGGCTATTTTCAGTCAGCCCACCAAGAACAAGTATTCTAAGCAGCAGCAGAGACCTCCGAACGTGACCATTACGCCTGATGGCTCTGCCATTAGTTCATCACATGATTGGAGGAACAATATGATGAACAACAACCAACAGCAACAGAACCAGTTTCGATCGAGTTCGTTTGGCGCTCAAGAAAATTATAATCTTAACACGAATGGGCCTGTCACTGCCAATGTACCCCTTTCACCCATTTATAATCAGTACAGGATACCCAATAATCAGAACCTCCCGAATCGAATGGTTAGGCCTAACAGAATGCCTCAAGGGCCCATGATTGTGCAACAAAGACAAAGAATTGTGATTTCTCAACGACCACCAAGAAATCCTACGATGACATCCACAGAACTTCATTCCACTCTACCACTGAACAACAATCCCATTACCCCCAACACCGTGATTGGACCAATGTATTCTGAACCTCAAGAAATTGAACGCCAAGATGGCAGCCATCTTAATTTGGATTTCTTGGATAGCATTGGAAGTAGCGCTTCGGATCTTTTAAATTTCGTCCCGGTTATGCAAGATCCAAATTTCCCCACTTTCGAAGAAATAGAAATTTTAAGCAAATAAAGACTTTCTTTACGGAAGTTTTTTGGTGCAATATTGTATAATTTTGCCATCTTTAAACTGCTCTGTTTTATAGGTTTTTTTTTTTTTTAAAGAAACTGTTTTTAAAAATTATAAGCCAGTGTTGTTTTAGTTTTATATATATATATATATATAATTCATTTGTTAGTTTTGTTTTGTAACTGTGAAACAAAGTTAATTCTATTTTGAAAAATGATTAATTATCTTGAAATGAATTAGCTGAAAATGAAGACATTATCGATTGCTCATTGGAACTTTAAGAACTCGTTCAATAATTTTATTTCCTTAAGCTTAATACAGTGAGTGTTGGAAGTATTCGTACATTGATAATTTTCTTTATCTGAAAGAAGTCCAGCTATCAAAAAATACATAATTAAATTACACAATAAGTTATTAATTATGTGTAATAGTATAGTACAATTTATTATTTCTGTGTAATATTCACATAAAAGAATTACATATAAAATATAAAATTTGTCAGTCATAAATAATGCACAATCTTATAGTACAAAAAGTATTTTTACAAATATAGGTAATCTCAAGCATTTAAACTAGCATTTTGCATTTAATACTTGGTTGGATATCTTTTACTTGAACGATTGCTTTGATCTTTCTTTTCATAAATTCAACTAAATTGGATGTTACTGAACTAGAAATGGAGTCCCATTCTGGTTTTAAAGTACTAATTATGCTTATTAAAAATCGACTTGGTTCAAACATTCTGATTAAGAATTTCCCATACATGTTCCATAGGTTTGATATGTGGTGACTGAAAATTAACAAATTTAGTATAAAAAATTATAGCCGCGTATGTAGAGCTGTATGTATTGACATGCCTGTTACAAATATAATGATCATGAAGACCCGTTATTGTTGCACTAAGCTGTAAAATATTTTTCGAAATGTCTGTTTAAAGCTGGTGATTCGCGATTCCATTAATTGAGACTAAATTGCTAATCCTCGAGGTATGCAAAGAGCTCTACACAAGCATTGCTTTCACCACCATGTTTCATTGTTAGAAGTAAATTCCTTGGTTGCATGTATGAAAATAGACGAATGGTGTGTTTTTCATCTACTTTCCGATCCAGAAATTTTAAACTTTTGTCAGAAAAAAACTTTTTTCCTAAACGTTGCGCTTTCGCTTACGTATTTAATATTTACAAATATGTTATTGCCCTGTTTTTAATTCTTCAGTAAGCTTAAGAGCACTCATTTTCGATTTTTTTTTTCCAACAATCGGCCGAGAAACCCGACGACCACAGAGGTAAATAGAGATAGTCGACAAGGGCGAGACACGTTATGTAATACTTTAAAAGCCAATAAACCTCTAAGTAATTGACTGCTCTGTAGAATCTGATCTACGAACTAATAATCAAATTTCATTATATTTTTTTTACGTTCAATTCGAAGCTTTGTTGTCAATTTTCTTTGCAAGAGGCCTCTTTATATGACCCATATCGAAAATTCTGCTTTGTCTATCAAATTTAAATTCTGCCAATTCAATTTATTTATGCTTCAAAATGGGTAATGTAATTCAGTGACAAATAACTCACTGATCTAATCACAAAACTCTAATAAAAATTTACGTTTCTTTCAATGTATGTACACTTTTTACGCACTTCAAAAGTAATTCAATATTTATCCTGTTTATTACCCTATATTCATACTTCTTAAACAGTGTTTTATTAGAAGTTTCTGGTTGAATTTTTTTTTTTTTTTTTTTTTTTTGTAATTAGCATATTAAAACCATATTCTTTTATAAAAATGTTCTTGTACAAATACTTTCTATACTCGCTACATGTTCGATTTTTTAGGTATTCCTAGAGTTAAAAAAAATTATTAATATACAATATAAAGTTCAATTTCGCGGGCAATAGTCAGATATGAGTGTTGACTACCACTCTACAACAGGACTATTAAATGACATTACTTCCTGAATTCATTCGGCTAAAATAATTCGTAACATTTTAATTATATAAAAATTCTGCTTCTTTGGAGATTTCAAAAGAAATTTTCAAGGTCACTTCAAAAAAGCATCCATGTGATAAGTAATGGAGCATTAGATTCTTTATTTTTTTTGCAGTAATATAAAACGTATTGACGTTTAAAAAGAACCTAAATTCTTAATTCATAAATAACTTTTTGCAATTTATGTTTAATTTCAATACAAACAAAAATAGAATATAAGTTTTGAAATTATTTTTTAGTAAATTAATTAAATGCAACATTCTTATATATATATACTATTAAAAATATTTTAACAATTTTATAAACCAGCTAACACACACTGAGTTTTTAATATATAAATGTATCATTATCAAACTTAAAATCTTAAGTGTCCAATACCTGTCAAAAAAAATTCGCAAATATTCAAATTAATATTATTGAAATACAAATGTCTTCTTTTAGTTTATTTAGTATAAAAAGATATTTTGTTAATTTTAATGGAATTGTCAATTAAAAGGTATTTTTTATTGTAAATTATACATTCCACCAGTTCAAATGTACAAAAAAAAAATCATAATTTTATGTTTCAAATATTAAATCATATTAATGATTCTGTAATTTCAATGTAAACTTTTGGTTTAATTTGATCAAAACTATAAACTTTACAAAACACAAATTGTCCTGTTTATATTTTTCATAATTCGTTCCTTGCACTAAAAATTGAGTAATTACATTTTTGTTATTCATTTTTACTTTTATTTTACGACAGTGCAAGTTAGCGTAAAATGTAATGTGTAAAAATATGAGATTTGAATTCCATTTATACTTTGTAATAAACTGTGCATAATTTGTAGAAATATTTGACTTAGAAGAAAATATTATTGCACAAAAATGGTGCAATACTCATATTTTATTTGATATATCTTTCAAAAAATACTTTGTATATATTTAATATATTATGGTAATAAATCAAATTTTTCTAGACAATTTTAAATTGTTAGTGTTAGTGATTTTCAATTATTGAAATACATGAATTGCAATGGATAACTTTCAGAGTAACAAGTCTTATTGATGCACTTTTATTGGAGTAAGTTTTAAAGGCTATGATGAGTTTATGTATGTACTGGTATAATAATATTAATGTAAAATTTTTAATTCATTTGCAAGATTTTTTAAAAAGCTTTAAATATATTTGTACACATTTGAATTATAAAGATTTCTTCAATGGAGATTTATGAAGTAAATTGATGTTGTTGAAGTGCAAATATCGGGAAACTATTTAGCACTAAAACGACCGGAGCGATCATTTTGATCGCAAAGTTACTTTGAGAAGAGATTATTCTTAAACCATTTGTGTCAGATCATTGAAACTTCTTGATTTATATTATATATCTGAGGCTTTTTTAAGTACGTCTTTTTTTTTTTTTTTTTTTTCTCAAGATTGTATAACAAGCGTATAAATTAATGTTCTACCCAGAACAACCAAAGCAGTCAGAAAGACCGCCATAGATATTTCAGCTGTCGGTTATTGAAATACCCTCTTTTTTACATGCCAGTTTTTCTTTTTATTCCATTCCAAATGTGCTTATGTACTCATTTGTAATGTTACCCATTGTAGGTGAATATTAATCAGAAACATTATTTCTAGCCTTGACAATTGCACGCGTCCAACAACTTTTTCAATATTTCATTCATAAAGACTGCTCATCGATGAGTGTTTTGCTCATATTTATAAACACAATGAAAATTGCAGTGATGAGGCTGAAAATAATTATTCAGAGATTTCAAAATTCTATCTGAATGCGTAATTCCTGAGCAAAACTCGGACTTCTCAAAGAAATAGATAATGAAAATGCCGCTAGACTTATTGTTGACTCTTCAGACAATCTTCATACTCCAAACGCAATTTAATAAAATTTCCTGAAGAAAGTTTTATTACGTCTTAGAGATATGCAATAGGAAAGATATTGGGAAAAAACAGTTGATATGTATATTGTATGCAAAGAAAAATATTGGAAGAAATGAATCTTCTTGCTGTTTTTGGAATTCATATTGAAGCATATTCAAGAATGTAAGGTTGAAGAGGCTCGCCGCCGATAAAATTAGATGCATTGGGGCTTTCCTATGGAACAATTAGATGCTTTTATTGCACTAGTTTACACAAGAGGAGTTGTGTGCTATTCTGCACTTGAACAACTTATGGTCAAATAGTGGGGTCCTCCAACATTCAGCGAAATGTTTGCAAAAACGTTGCAAACAAATTTTAGAGTTTCTGTGGGCTTAAAAATAATCATTTTCTTTCATAAATTGAACTTATTTACACTTTATAGGGGCAAACGTGTGTAGCTTGGTGAGTATGTCGTTATGAAAATAATGGATATCTATGTTTTTTAAGGGAACAAAAATGTCAGAATAGCCAATGGTTTTACATATCTGATACTTGAAAAAAAAATTTGGCAAAAGGAATTTCTGTTGTTGGTATAACGTGTCTAAATCGAAGAGAGCTTCCACTGATTTGCAGAAATACAGCTTTGAAGTGAGTCTTATCAAAAGCCGTAGTAAACGTCCAAAAAACTTTTGCTGTTCACCGGTATGAACAAAAAAGAATGTCTGTATCATGAGCACTATGCTTAGAAGTAGTATTATTGCTGATAATTCCTAAACGCTCCCAGTAAGTGGTAAATTTTTATAACTTCACTAAGTGTGACTTAAATGCACTTGATCAAATGAGCCGATTGTATACGATTTGTTCGGCTTCAAAGAGAATGTTACATTTTTTACGATGTTCTAGAAACTGCAACTATAAATTTTTGGATTTTAGTCAAGGCGTGTAACCCATCGCAAATTTCTTGAAGACCTATTTAAAACTTATTAACGAAATGAAATTGTCACGTTGTTTGTCAAAGAAATGTCCTGCATTCCTCCCCAGCTCTTCTAAAGCCACTAGCAATCAACGTCGTCAATGCTCCTGATGCCGTAACAAAATCAAAGAAGCGTGTTAAAATTTTTATAGTGATATTTTTGTTCAGAATCAAGCATTTACTCTCGATTATTTGTTGCTGTTGAAATGACCGCTGAAAGTCATTCTAGGTAGTTTAAAGTCTATCAGTCGTTCCAGTGTTAAAAAAAAAGCACAAATAATCGAATACAAGTGGATCTGGCCTTCTGTGCCTATTTGCTCTCGAGAGCTTGCATTCTTTATGTTGGTACGGACTTCACGTCCTCTATCACATGAGGACTCAAGTGATCTTTTTCTTTCCCATGGGGTTTGCCGTCTTTGTGACGTGTCTTTGCCACGTGTGACGCGTCCCCGGGATACCCTAGCGATCCTTTTTTATTTTCCACCCTCCTTGTCAACCAATTTTTCTTTTTTTTTTTTTAATTTTTTTCCTGCATCTAGATCACAGCTTTACCTTGTTTGGCTCAGCATAGCCACATCTTAGTTTTGTGCCATTAAACTATCATTCACTCATTCTATGCCTATTTGGTTCTTGAAATATATAAGTAAATTATATATACGAAGCAAATAAAAGGACTTGGCACCAGATGACGATGCATTGTAAACAGATAGTAGCGTGCGGAGTCAAAAAATAAAATAAGAGCTTCGAAAGGAAAAGTATTTAGAGGTGTTTATCCAAAGAATAGCTTTAGTGAACAGTTCGAAATGGGATACGTAAGCTGCAACCGTACTCAAAATTGGAAGTAAAAGGAACTCTACATTTTTTTATGGACTAGACGCTTAAATTGCATAGAAACTCCTCATGAAAATGTCGCTGTTTATGACAAGTATGCAATATCAGTACTTACAATTTCGAAGTGATGCGTGCAATTTGAAAATGGTAGCACCGATATTACTGACGATTTTCATCCGGGCGACTTTATAACTCCATCAGTGCTGAAACTATTGCCGTTGTCAAGCAAGTTCTTAGGGATACTCGATCCAGGAAGAAATTTTCAGTATGAGCATTCCGTTATTCACGAACGCCTGCGATATCAAAAGCTGTGTGCTAGATGGGATGTCACAACTTTTGACAGCCGTAAACAAAGAACAATTTTCTGCAATGTTGTGTTGCAGAAAGCAACAAATTTTTGCGTTGCCTACTATTACCACACAACGAATCATTATACTATGGAATAGCTACACAAGACTTCTTTCCACCTTCAGTTGGAAAGTTACAGTCATTGTGTTTTTCGACTGAAGGTGTTATTTACACCGTATTCATAGCTAAAAGAGCGGCAATAACAGCTGACTCATATACCAAACTATTATTAAATTTGAGAAAGACCGTCGACATGGCAAATTAAGCGATGGCATCGTGTTGATAACGCAAGGTCCCATGCAGCTCACAAAACACAAATGTTGCATCAGAAATTTAAATGGGACGTTTGATCCCACCCACTCTATAATCCTGATTTAGCGCTGTGCGATTTCCATTTATTTGAACAAATGAAAAGTTCTATCAACGTTTTCGAACTGATGGCGGACATAATCTGGCTGTATTGAATTGCTTAGAAAACGCTAGAGAATTCTATTTTATTGCCTCCGAAATCTTATTGTAGAGCGAGATTAACATTTCAGCTCTTTTGGAGAATACATCGAAAATGACTTATGCTTTTGTTCAATAAAGAACCTTCATTTCTATTTGTTTTTTTATTTATTTCGTGACACTTTTACTGGAGTGCAACTTACTTTTTTGGCTCATCCTCGGATTTATATAAATTTTTAAAAAATAATTATTTCTAAATTTTTTTTTTTTTTTTAAATATGCTGTATTGTCTTAGTATCTTGTGCTTCGTTTATAAATTTATTAAAAAAGGGTTGAAAAAGGTCGCTTTTAAAAAAATCCTTTAATTCAGTAATACACGTCATAATATCTTGTATTATGACGAGTATAATCCATTTTCAGATGGAGCAAATAGTTACTTTATACTTTTGAGCGAATTAAAACAATTTGTATTGGACGTAAGGTGGGATCTTTAATTTTTTAAAACACTTTTGTATAAGAAATTTTTGCCAAGTAACTTTATTTAGTGAGTACTACAAAATTTAATTTTAGTTTGGTTTTAATTAACATCGCATTAGAAACAACATGAGGGTTATTGGCTACCTCATATTTTTGAGCCTTGGTCAAGTGACGAGGATGACTCCTGAGCAGGCACCTCCCTCTCCTAACTTCCACGCCAACAGGAAGGCTTTGAGCCCTGACAGATTTAACGTGCATTAGCCCCGGCTACACGGCCGGTCTTTAGCGGCCAAGGATCGAATCCGGGACTGAACGAAAACCACCGGCCACGAATCCGGAACCTTGACCACTAGGCTACTGCGGCCAAAAAATTAAATTAGGTTAAAATAAAGTGATAACATTAAAGTAGGATTTTACAGCGGAAATCAATTTTGAATTGATATTTAAATAGCTTAATTTTAGTGCGCAGGTAAGTGGTATAACATGACGAATTGAAAAAAAATGTTGTCAGTGTGCATTTTTTACTTATATACAGGTAAGTAAATGCGAATTTTTATGGTAAATCTTTGTGATACTCTTTCCTTTTGTTGTTTTGTTACGATGACATTCTGTCTTGCTCCCCACGAGAGGGCGTTGTCAGACGCCGAGATAGTTGGCTATAAAGTGCCAACATCCTGCCGACGTTGAAATTACATTTTTCAAAATACAAGCAATAATATTGCTAATAGCATAAATATAATAAAAATAACAAAATAGGTAAAACTATTGTTATTAAGATGCCTAAATTGGGCGACACCTTGTACCACCTTTTGGCAACACCACCTTTTTTACCATGACAACTCTCACTTTTTCATCTGGATCATTAACTATTTTCTATATGCGTCCTATAGTCCAGACGGAGGGTGGAGTACCATGGAATTTGGAGCGACGTTATTTTTTGAGAAATAATCTGAATTCCATTTATGCCAATTCAGTTGAATGAATTTAATTTTTTTGGCCAATTAGATAAATATCTGTCCTTTTTATTAATAAGACCTGGTTCAGGTATATTTTTTAAAGAACAGCCTATAATGAAATAGCCTGGAGAGAGGACTTCAAAATCATTAGAATCAGAGGACATGAGAGAATGTGATCTGCTGTTTGAAATGCCTTCTATATGTGTGGTAACTGCACTAGTGTGTAAACCTTATGCAACTTTTCAGATTGCGCCATAATTTCGAAGAAATTCAGTTGGGTGACATGAAATTCACACTAGAGGCACAATGCTGCGCTTAAAAGTAGATGAAAATATAGTAGCCAAAAAGGAATTGTGCGCATACATCAGGGAACAAAACAGAGAAATACTTTATTGACAGAATGGCCTTAGTAAAAAACATAGGCCATGAGGAAGAACAACAAACTTAAGTCCCTCAGTAAGGGATACGACCTCCCCTAATTGCAATGGTTGCGTGACACCATCTGTTCATATTTAATATCAAATTATCCAGCAGTTCTTGAAATAAAAAGTGCCACTCTGTGACGTTGGGCTATTCGCGATTTTCTCTTCACTAACCTTGTGGACTTTAATTGAGATTGATTTCACGAAATAACAATTTCTTCTCAACCAAAATGAAACGGTATTAAGGTAATTAGATGCAGGTGGAAATAAAGTGAAATGATTCAGATATAATGATATATAAGTAAAGTGAAATTTAGTGGAAAGAGAGAGTGTGGTTAACTCTGAGAATAGTTCTAATACGAGTTTGATAATATCAAGAGTTACAGTTGACGGTTATTGCTGCCGCCGAGAAGGCAATCTCAACTAGAAGGATTTGGTAGGAATATTAAATAGCAGTGATATTTAAATTGGTTGGCTAACCGTACAGTCCAATAAGAGTCATTAAATATTATACTATAGTAATTGATAAATAAATAATTAAGTTGGAGTAGACTTACGTGTCACTGGAGCATTTATTGACTTTCGAGTTCGCTATATTTAATTGAACTATAGCACAAGAGCCGGATAGAAGTTGTCATTCGTTACAACTCTTTCAGAGCATCTGTTTCAGCTTTCTGGTACTCTCCGGAGGATAAGATCTTGCAGCCAGGTTTCTCCCTTAAGTATTTTACACATGATCGAAGAGATTTAAATCAGGGGAACACGTTGGTCAATCTATTCTGCAGATATCCTCACTTTCTAGAACCTCCTCAACAGCACAGATACTGTGTGGACGTGTATTATCGTCCACAAAAATAATGTCTGGATCAATGGCACCTCGGAACAGACACAGGTGTATCAGAATAATTTCATCGGAGTAATGATCTCCCGTAAATGAGTCGCCGTAGAAAATATGAAGCTCCATTCGTCCATTCAACATGATACCTTCCCTCTCAAACAGGGGATGAACCGTGTCTTTACCTCCTCCATATCAACTGGCGCTGAAAATCGTTGCTTAGACTAAAACAACTCTCATCAGTAAGCAGAAAGTGGCTCCATTCATGAGATGTCCACTCTTGGTGTTCTTGTCACCATTGTAAACGGTGCCACCGATAGGTTAATGTTAATGGTATGCAACGTTCAGGACGATGTGCAGATAGGTCACATTTATGCAGATGGCCTCAGTAAAGCATGGTACCTATCGTCCGGTTGCTGTACGTAACTGCTGAGCAATGTTGTCCCATGTCTAGTTCCGGTCTTTTTTTGCCTTCAGAACACGATATACTGGTCATCACTTGCCGCTGTTTTCCTTAGCCGACCACCGCCAACCTTTCTTACTACAGTGCCTTTCATTTGGAAGGCTTTGAAAATGCACTTTTGTCAATTTCAGACTCTTATGCAACACTCGTCAAACTACACCCCTATTCAAGCTTGCCGATCATTCTACCCCGTGTAAAGGCTTCCTGATGGTTTCTTGTAGCCATTATGAACGCATGATTTCACTTTCACTCGCAGGGAAAGTCAAAATACTTCCTTCCTTCCTTCTTTTCGAGTTGCTTTAACAGGACCGCGCCCATTTCATGGATTTGCTTGCCGAGACGTTCTCTCTGATGTCATAGTGCTGCTATTTCCACATGCATCACATATCTACTAAGCTGCCTTTTCAACAACTGCATGGTCGTTTGTTGAAAAATGCATTTCCTTCTTAAGTTTTGCACGCAAGTGTAACTATAATAAACTCTTCGAGTGTTAAGGTATCCGACTACGTTCGGAACCATGATTTTGAAAAAACGTATAAAAGAATATTTTTTTTAAATTTTTAGTATCATCTGAATTAAAATGTACATAAAAGACATTTTACTATTTTTATTACAGTGAAAAAAAATTTTAAATGCAATTTTTTAGCATAAAATAGGAAAAAAATAGCATATTTTCAAAATATTCTCCTTTCATGAAAAATCTTTCTATAACATTGTTATTCAGCATATGCATTGATATGATACATGTACAGAGCTTGAACTAGGATTTCTTAATAATTCATATTATTTGCAGAGTTGTTATGAGTCGAAATAACAACACGTGTTTTTTTTTAAAAAAAATTCCTCCATTCTGATGCATTAAAATGAATAAATACACTTATAAACTATAAATTACGAAAATTCTATTTCAGGCTATTAAAAATAATATGAAAAACATTTCTACCAAATTTTATCAATATATATGAAAAAAACATTCGAGTTATCACCTTTCAAAAATTGTAAACATACTGAAAATTACATTCTTCAGAAAAAGAACTTAAAGTTAAAACTTGTTCAGCATACCAAATAAATTTAAATACTTTTATAAGTCACGCCTTCTTCTATTCCTCTTTTCTTTTGAAATTTGATTTTCTTGCAGTTCTAATTTTTTTTTCCTTGCCAATTTTGCTGATGGTAACGAATGTCGTTTGGAGTCAGAATTCGAATAATGTCGAAATTAAAAAAAAAGTTTGAGTACTTCTGCGACAGACGCATGCGTTTTCTGATAATTATCTACATAAACCTGGAGGTTTGTATGTTATTATTATGGAAGGTTTACACAGATGATTCATACACATCTAATTATAAACCTGATTGACAAATGTATCAATTTGTTAGACATGTTTAAGTATGTATGATCAATACACTTGCGTAATCTTAAGAATACTCGAATTGAGTGAGATTGATTGATTATTTATTAGCGTCCCACTTAGAAACAACGTGGAACTGTTGGCGATGGACCTCGTAATTTTGTACCTCGGTCAAGTGACGAGTGTACTTGAGTTGACACTTCCTTCACCAAATGTGTGGCCGCGGTAGCCTAGTGGTGAGGGTCGCGAACTCGGGGCTGGCTATGTTACTGTCGAGTCGTAGGTTCGAGTCCTGATGCCACTAAAGATCCACCGTTTGGTGGGGCTGATTCACGTCATATCTGGTCGATGTCCCAAATCCTCCCGTTTGGCGTTGTTTGGGATTTTAAAACGAGATGCCAGCCCACCCTTGACGTCCTCATCCCTTTACGAGGTCCTTCTCCAATGGCCCTCGTGTTGCTTTTCAGTGCGATGTAAATGAATGATCACAATCCCTATCTCCGAAATTCCATGGCATGCCAACGTGAGGATATGGATCCTCGACAGTTTTAACGTGCATCATGCCCGCGACACGTCAGGTCTTTAATGGAATCAAGATTCGACGGATATAAAACATGCCATAATCCATAATCTCTCGACCTCGCAAAGAATTGTGAAAATACATTTATTTCTTTAAGGCTCTCGTCTACCGGCCATTTTGATTTTGTGGACCTAATGTTAATCCTATGGAATTTCGACTTTCGTTCTCAAATCTTTACTATTTGATCTATTTGAACACAATAAACTGAATCTGAAAGAGCAAAAAATAATGAAGGCTTCTGTGGAATTACTTTCACCCTCCTATTTTTAAAAATATTTTTCATGACCGAAAAACTCACAAACGAATCATTAAAATAGCAGTAAAAATATTTTTAAAAATCAGAGGACAAAAGCAATTCCTCAGATGCCTTCAATATTTTTTGCAATCTCAGATGCACTTTATTGCATTCAAATAAATCAAATAGTAAATATTTGTGAACGAAAGTCGAAATTCCATAGGATTAACATTAGGTCCACAAAATCAAAATGGCCGGTAGACGGGAGCCTTAAAGAAATAAATGTATTTTCACAATTCTTTGCGAGGTCGAGAGATTATGGATTATGGCAGGTCAAATCAAAATGGGTGGCAGACTTTATATTAAATACGGAAATCAATACTTATAAAATTCTGACAAGCTTAAATTGCCAAGATCGCACTAATACTCGTTTGTCGATTTGTTGATGGGAAAAGTTATTCAGTGATTCAACAGATTGTTCGTGAAAACTGAAAATACTGATATCAATAAATTTGAAAGCGATTAATTAAAAAAAAAAAAAAAACTTCAAGGTTTCTGAAAAATTCTGCTAAACCTTACCACATCGATTACTGAAAATTTAGAAAGTATCAACACCAATCGCTGTTTTAAGTAATTATGTGAATGAAAAAGATCTTTGAGATTACGAGGCATATATAATTATACGCTTATGTCTGTTATAAATAGTTGTGATTTTTTAGAATCAGATAGAATCGAAATGATAAGGAAAGATTTTGTTGTAGTAAGTGACATTTTTTTAAAACTTAAATATTTGGAAATATTATCGTTTATTGTATAAGAAGATGAAAATAACAAATTCACACAAAGGTTTAATGATCCCGTTATGTTTCAAAGAATTATTGTAACTGGTTATGAAAAGTTTTAAAGAATGTCAAATTGAAAAATAAATTTTGCCGGGAAAAGAAAATGATCGGGTATCATCCTGTAATGTGTCGACATTTTTCTAATAACATTTCAAAATTCATCTAAATTGTATCACCTTGATTTGAATAAATTGTAAGTGAAATTTTTTTTTGACAAGTGGAATTTTACGGAATGTTGCCTTTTATCATCTTGTTCGTTCGACACGTGTTCTTTTATCGTTTTATTCCTGGACGAAACCATTCAAGGTCAATGGCAACACGTGTACAAATCAGACAGCTCAGTTATTCGACGACCGGTAAAAATCGTATTCTATTTTATGTCAGATAATGTTATCTCTTTCCATGAAATATGGCTCAAAAGCAGTTCGAAAATTGTGTTTTATTTATTAATTTGTCTGGGAAGAGATTTTTTTTTTTTTATTTGCGGACAGAGAGAGAGAGAGAAAAATTTGAATTTCACTGTTTTTACTCACGCAAAAACGTTTTTAAATTCGCAGATGTGAAAAAAATGTGGCGCATTAAGAAATGGTAGTAACTAGTAACATAAATAATAACATATGTACTCGTAAAACAATTAACGTTTTTGATGACAAATTACGAGAAAAAGCATGAAATTTTGTCATTGTTCATTCTTCGTTGATTTACATCAACATTCAAATGATATTTCCTTCCGAAACGTGCTAATTATTTATGATTAGCGACACTAAAAAGCACAAAATATCGTAGATAACATGCAAAATATTATTCGAATCACTGAAAAAATTAAAAGTGATTAAACACTATTTAATATTTTATTTAATTAGCATTTTTAAATGTGATTCCTTCATTAAAATTGTGTATCGAACTTCCTTCGGCTAGAATGAATAACTTTTTAAGAAAATCTGACTTCTTAGTTGAAATATGGACAAATGGACCCCTCCCCCCAATACACACAATGACATGATCAGTAATTAATTTCAAGCCATATCTGTTTTAATATTTTTTGCAATGATATTACAAATTATAACAAAATTATCACCATAGATATTTTTAATTGTGATTTATTCCTTACGAAATCTGATTCTGATTTTGATTTTTAAATCAGCAGGATAATTATTTTTTAAATGCACCAAACATCGCACTGTTTTCACCATTGTGCTATGTTATATAATTATAACAAACAATGAAAACCGAATATAAAATTTGTAAGCATATTTTGAATTCAAAATTCGTACATAAATGTAAATAATCCATAAAAAAAATATAATCTCTTCGTAAAGAAAAATATTTATGATATGCAAGATATTTTTATGTTTAGATCATTTCTGAAGCGTTGCATGCATTTTATTTAAAGCACATTAATTTTTTACGTTAAAAAAAAAATCAAAGCTACTTGTGCAGATTTCTTTTGTAAAAGGTTTAAATTTCTCTGAAATTTGTAAGGGATTATTGTAGTGTATTGTAAAAATTGTGTAATTATATCCCTTACTATCGTCTAAATCATGGGTGTCTAAACTATGACCGTTTGAGGGCCACATTGCAAAAAAAAAAAAAAAAAATTGCTGTGCCATACATACAACATTTTTTCAACAAATTGAAAAAAAATTAACTATATGTAGTTTTATTAAAATAAACTTCTTTTTATTATAATTTTTAAAAATTTGTATTAGATACATATTAATGCGTATTTATTTTAAAATTGTAAAAGTTTCGTTTCATTTTGTTTGGATTTCATAAAGATGGACAAAATCCGAATTAATGAGATGGATGAATTTGCTCTTGTTGGAAAAAGCAAATCAATATCGGGTTCAATAGACGAGGTAGCAATTCTTACTGCATTTTCAAAATGTTTGTCAGAGATCTTTGTCCTATTTTTGTTTTTTGTAAGCTTCATTCTTGAAAATAATTGTTCACAAATATAAGTACTGCCAAAAGCTGAAGACATTAATAAAGCCTGATTATGAAAAATAGGATATTTATCGCGGAGTAGGTAATCTTTATAAAACTCCAGTAAAGAAACATTCCCAAATTTTTCTTTCAGTTGAATGTCACTTTGCAGTTTGTTGGAGAATGTCTTATCCACCAAGTCCAAAATATAGGGAGAGCAGTTAATTTAAATTACACATTTATTTTAGGACTCCACGTGCCAATCACACATAAACAAATATTTACATTATTTACAACTACAGAAGGCTTCCACATAGCCTATATTACAATTTAACCCGCTTTTTGCGGTCAGGAGAAATAACCCGCTTTACGCGGTCAAGAGTAATAACCCGCCTTACGCGGTCAAGAATAATAACCCGCCTTACGCGGTCAAGATCCAAGAGCATTCTTGCAATATTATCCATGAACCCGTGCGCTCTCACCCACACGAGACAAGCGCCCCCTGGCGGGATCCGAGTAATTTATTTCCAACACAGTTCAATGCATTCCATTTGAAGATTTGAAGGCAATTTATTTATTTATAGAGAAAATAAGGTAGAAAATATGTTGAAATACTCATCATTTTTTTCAAAAATTTTGAAATCTACTTTCAAACTCTTGAATTAAATCAAAAATTAATGCAGAATATTTTGTGCAACTCACTTGTTTATATGCAGCCAAAGTACTGAAATGTGTCAATTCTTTTACTTTTATTTGATTAAGCCAAAATTTCCATTTTCTTTTAATTGCTGTTATTGTTTGGAACATATTATTAATAAATTAATTTTTTCCTTGAAGTATCAAATTTAAATTATTCAAATGTTCTGTTAAGTCTACTAAAAATGCTAAATATAAAATCCAATCTTCGTCCTCAAATTCATTCACAGGTTTCTCTTTTGTTTTAATAAATATTTTTATTTCAGTTCTCAAATCGTAAAATCTTTTGAGCATTTTCCTCTTACTGAACCATCTTACTTCTGCATAATAAATAACATCTGCAAATTCAGTGCCCATTACCAGAAACTCGTCAAATTGTCTGTGATTAAGTCCTTTTACTCTTATAAAGCTAATGGTTTTTATAACAATGCTTAATACACTTTCCATTTTTAAAAATTTTTTTTAAAATTTTCCACATAAATAACCCTGATGTATATTACAATGATATGCCATCAAGATCGTATTGCCGGCAGCGATGGCTTCATTATTAACCATTTTAACGAGTCCACCCTTTTTACTAACCGTGGCAGGAGCTCCATCGGTTATGATAGCTGATAAATTTTTCATAGATAAGGAAAACCTTTTCATCGAATAAATCTACAGACTGGGTTGTGTCTTTTAACGATACTAAAGCAACCATTTCTTCTGTGATATTATAATGTTCATAGATTCCTTTTATAAAATTACCAATTGTGCCGTATCAGAAGCATCAGTGCTTTCGTGGCTAACGAAAAAAATTTAAAATGAGTACAATTACTTTTTAAAGACTTTTCAATTGAATGTGTAAATTTAAATATTTTCATAATTTACATTTGGGCTGCATTTTAAAGGCTTTGGGGGTGCACTTTAGACAAGAATAGTCTAAATAATATCGGCAGATATCTCAAAAATTCAATCTCAAAATATTGAAAGAACTTATTGTTTACTGACGTCACACACACAGGCATCACGGTTGCTATCGGCGACAGACTTTGGTATTCTGAACCTTGATCAAGTGACGAGGACGATATACTATCCGATATCCCTGTAATATGTATGACATCTGTTGGCGAGAAAAGAAATTGTGATAACCCTTCCTTTGTATAAGAGAGGGTTGGTGAGCGTTTCGAGAGAGACGCTTCTGTACATCTCCGTTCTCAGACCAATCATCACATATGCAAGTCCCATTTGGGCATATGCGGCAAAATCAAACATTAAATTACTCGAAAATAAACAAAGCTCAACACTCAGAATGATTACCAAATCAAGATGGTGCATTAGAAACAACGAAATATTAAAGGCCACAAAAATTCCCACTTTTAGAAAACACATTAAAAAAATAGCAATAAAATTTAATCCAGAAGTTAGTTAAAGGATAAGGAAATAAGATGATAGATCAGAGATAGAAATAAATAAGTAAAAAATGGCATTCAATGGTCGTGCACGGTTCCAGATATTACAATCACACCAAACTTCTTTAACACGCCAATGAAAGACTTCGTCTCGACAAACAGAGCATCAGCTCCGCTATACGATGGGACTTTAGAATATTGATAGAAATTATCGATTATTCTAAATTGGGGTGCAGTAAATAGTCAATAAAGTTGCGAGTTTCATGGCTGCAGCTGTTCAATCACGTCAAGCGAAGAGAGCGAGATATTCGAATTCTTCTATTTAAAGTATGAAAAGAATACTTTAAATAGAAGTAAGTCTTAAAATTTCTCACAAATGAGATGTGGTAGTTAGAAGGGTGACCTTGTAACTTGATCGTAATTCAAAATACAATAAAATCCATCGAACTTCACAACTTGATAAGTAGGATTTCAAATATGCACTCATAAAAGATCGATATGTTCATTTCATGTCTGTGTACGTGATCCAAATTCTTGTATTTTTTTTTTTTTTTTTGAACGAGTGAGTGAAAGTTCGATTTATGGCGCACACGACGGCCAGATCTGTCTATGCTGCACCAAACCATGTGTGGCTGTGATCAAGACATTAGAAAGATGGAAGGAAAAAAGGGGGTTGGGGGATGATTGACAAGAAGGAAAACTGAAATTACAGAAAGATTGCTAAAGTATCATAGGCGAGCGTCACCTGTGTTTACCAAAGACAGTAAATCCCATGGGAAAGAAAAAGATCACTACGGTATCTCAAGGTCATGATTTCCGTATTTTCCTGAAAAAGGTAAGCTTTGGAAGAGTATGTTTCCTTCAAAGTAGGAATGATTCATATAATTGCATTGCATGTAGGGGTAAGTGGAGTAAAACAACCCCCTCCCCCCTTTTTTTTCTCCTTCAGTAGGTTCTGGTATCTGTCAACTTACGTACGAAATAGAATCAATTATCCATGACAAATATTATGCTGGATGTTCACGCCCAAGAAGGAATTTTTTTTGCTGTATATATCCGTATTTTTCGAACAAATGAATTTTTGTTTGCTTGTATGGCTACCCAATACATTATATACGCCTTCGTCTTAAAATCAAGGTAAGTGACATAGTGTTTGATAAGGTTATTGTACTAGTTTTCTGTAAGTTGGTCTCATTTCAATTGAAATCATGTTTAGTATGAGTATTCCTATGAAGAAAATCGGATAGCTTCCAGTGGTACCCGGTCTTAATCCTATCACTACCCAGTTTTATGTAAATCCAGGATAACACAAACCTTCATCACTCCTGAAGAAAATTATGGAATTTTTTTTCTCTCCATAAAACATAGTTTATTCAAACACAACATGAATTAATGTGGAGTGTGTAAAGATTCAAAGTAACGATTACTTATTACTCACACACATACAGTTTATTTGCTAACGTAGGACAGAACATTAAAACACAAAACAAATGAAATAGACTCGCGTAATCATAGATATAACGTCCAGCACAATTTCCCAGAACCGTCTTGTTCAGCGTCTCACTCCCTCTCCGTCTATGTCTCTTCTAATTCTTCCGGAATCTCCCTCGAAGCTCAAGGCGGCGGTCTTCCGGGATAGTAGATCAGCAAGTCTTAGATCTTTAATGACGAAGGAAATAATATCAAAGCAATAACATCTTTCTTGGTTTTACAACCGCACTCTCATTCTTTCGTATATATCTTCACTTCAACTTCAGAAATCTCCTTTTTATGTAGCCACGTTCTGGCATCTAATTAGATCAACTTCTATACTTCGAATCTGACGTTATGGAGATGGAGATACGGGAATTTGCATCACAATCTTCTAACATTTGGCTCCACGGGAATGCAAACAGCCTTTCAATGAAAATTTTTTAATCTGTCCTTAGATTGAGGCTTCGTCAATAAATCTACTAAATTGAATTTACTTCTTACAAATTCTAATTTAAATTTTCTTTCATCAAGACGTTTTCAATTAAATTGTAACTTTATAACAATATGTTTAGTATTCGAATTTTCTCTCTTGTTTTCATAAAATTAAACAGCAGATTTATGGTCACGAAACAAAGTGAGTTTTAATGTAGGAAATAATTTAATTTGAAATATGATTAAACCATAACAAAAATTACTTGACATTGTCAGTAAGATACCATAGAATTAAGTGCAATAAATTTCGACTTACTTGCTTTCCATGAAAAAGGAATGTCATCTATTCATATCAAGTGTCCACTAGTTGAATATCTTCCTATCAAGTAGGATCCCCAATTTGCATCCGAATAGGCAGTCAAATCACAATTCTTTGCTCTAAATATAATTTGTACTTTTATTAAAAACATAATTAAATAAGTCAACTTCAATCAATCGTTGTTGGTATGTATGACCATTGCAAAATTCTGACCTCATATTCGCTCTGAAAGTTATGTCAGGGTGACTTCTGTCAGCCATATACGATAGACAATTGATTGATGATCATTAAGAATACTTCTGAATTATTTCGTTTTCATAAATGTCTCATTAATTTTTTGAGTTAAATTTCAATGGTAAAATGATAAATTAACAAAACTTCTCTAAGTTTATTAATAATACAAGTCCTCTGATTTAAATATACAATTATCATTTCCCTTCTCCAAATTTACACCTAAAATATATTCAACTTTCCAAGTTCAACGATGTCCAATTTTGCCTTCAGGTCTGAAACTACATATTCAATACAATTTTCATTTTTACCAAATACAACAATATCACCAATGCACACAAACAATACTTGAGTTACATCGTTTTTCAACTTAGAAACACAACTACAATATTTAAGTAGATGAAAACCAAATGACTGTACTATAGTACGTAATTCCTTATTTCACATTCTGTTGTCCGATGAAGACCATAAATTGATTTTTGTTGTGACCATACTTTGGATTTCTTTCCTTTTCTAACATTACTGGAGAGTGATGCATATGGGTTACCTCGTGTAATTCACCATACAAAAATGCTGTCTTTATATCTAGTTATATATGCATCCAACCCAGCAAAGAAACCAGCATTATAAAAATAATTTAACTAAGGAAAAATTTACAACCAGTGAAAATTTATTTGTATAATTTAATCCAAATCTTCGTTTAAATACCTGAGGGACAAGTCTAGCTTTAAATTTCTTTATTTTTCAATGGATATCTTTCTTAATAGAATAAACCTATTTACAACCTATAATTTCTTCATTTTTAGAAGGATCGACCAACGTCCACATTTTACGTTTGTTTGAACTTTTTATCTCATCACCCATTGCTTGACACCAATTATGTTTTTCTGACGATTCTTAGGATTGTTCAAATGATTGAGGAATTACAAAATTATGAACTTCTCTCTGAAAGAGATCTACAAATTTAGACTGATCCGATCAGACAGAAATTTTTCTATATTTGAATCATTATATATATATATATATATATATAATGATGATTCGTGATTTCTGACCAAATAAACAGGAAACCCCTTTTTTAGTTTCCTCTCTTTTTAAGTGTATGGCTTAAGTTAGGTAAATTATATCTTATCTGGTAACCAAATACACACACAATAACCTTCAGTGACAGTTGCGTTGCTTTCTTTTTCAAACCCGTGGAGGGGAAGAGTGTAGTTCCAATGGATCCAATGAAAAGTTGACCGGTCACTTCTTGTATCGCCTTTTCCAACCAGACTAAGAGAGACATCTCACTCAGGCTAATTAATAAGACATTTTAACTTCTAGCATTGTTATTGAAGAGAGTTGCAGCAAACCCTTAGAACCCGCTGCTTAACGAACTAATATTACTACATCAGCTTTCTTTTGCAGTTTATTTCTGTGAACACTGGAGATATGACTATTCGTTATTGTAACACGAAATACAAATTTCGATAGGTCAAATATTTTAGACTAATTTTTTATTGAAACTTAACTATCAAATTGGTTAAATCAAGTATAAGTTAAGTGGTTGTGGGTTTTGGCGTAACAGTGTTTACCCAATTCCATTATTGCTGAATTATTCAGCTTCTGCTGAGTTTTACAGATAATCGGTAGGGGGCATGTGCGTGCATCACCAATGAAAATACGCTAGTGATCCTAAAATCTTGAAATGTCTGACTGAGGCTTTCCGACCTGTCTATATTTCAAACGGTGTCAAACTTTTAATTAATGTTCACAACGAATACGTACATGAACAAATGCTTGTAATGCTTCACACCAAAATCATAATTGCAATTCATTATCTTACAAAATTTCTCAGATCCCTAGTTAAATTTTTGGCTGGTTGGTTTGTTTAGTTGTGTCAAATGATATGATACCTAGAGAGTACTATTTACACTAATTCATTATAATGAATTTGAAATAGTGAATATGGTGTCGCCCTTCCAATTTTAATTCAAATATGATCTTTTGGGT
>BMAW01018698.1:20514-53014 GCA_019974015.1 Nephila pilipes | reverse complement strand
AATTTTAAACATTCCTCCGAATACTGACGAATTTTTTTTACTTGCACCAATCATTTCACTGTGGGGTAAAAGAAAAAAAAATTAAGAACTTTCTATGAACTGAAGTAAACCTAAATTAAAGATGTATATTAAAATACCCAAATGCAAAACAAAAGCATACTTTTCATTTGACAAATGTTTCTGGAAAATGCTTTTAAAAATGAAATTAATAAAAACTACCAACTGAATTTACTTACCATTCATAAATATCTAATATTTATATATTTTATGTATTTCCTTATAACAAAGGGACTTTTATAACAATTTTACAGACGTTAATTTTGAATTAACACCAATGATTAATGATATACAATACTGCAAAACACTGCAGAAATTTTGACCCCAGCATTTTTTATTTCGTACCATTCAAAATAAACAGCGAGATTGTTGAGTTTGGAAATAATATTTTATCATCACGCAGACAGATATTTAATAATTTTATTACAATTTGTCTTGCATTACACAAACATACGGTGAAAAATATTTGTAAAAAGTGGCTATAATAATAATAAATAGATCATTTACGCTCTAACTGAGTCCTTTTTCAAATTGCTCCCCTTAAGAATCAAATTGCCACCTTATGAAGCATAGGCCCCACGTTGAGAAACACTGTTCTAATCGAACGTTTAGTATATCTCTGATAACCCTTCTCTTCGGAAATTTTGGGTAGAATGAATTGTCCATGTCTCTTCTAAAATCATGGGACATATTCCTTTGTTTTGGTTGGGTAGTTGAATGTAATAAACCTAGTTTCTGGCGATAAACACTCCAACTAAAAAAAGGAAATGAAACTGGACATCTGATGAGGGGTTATCCTTGGTTCTCAAGGGAATCAAACTCTAAGAAGTAAAAGTTCCTGAGAAACAGAAATGTTGCTTGCCCTTTCTCACGAGTCCAGCTGTCTTCAATGAGGACCTTGTCCGGATCACTTTATGAGTATGGTCGCCACAAATCTTTCTGCTACGTCATTCTCTTCCGTCTCATTACACTCGTTATCTCGGTTTTTATACCTAATTCTCAAGTAAAGATTCAAATTCTTTGTTATAAAATTCCACCCCGTTGTCAGTTCTAACATATTTTACTTTCCTACTTACCTAGTTTTCAGTTTAAAAAAAAAGGTACTCTTTAAACCATGTAAAAACATCGGATTTCCTTTCAATAGTGTATGCAATAAAATATATAGAGTAATCATCAATTATAGGCAAAAAATATGACTTTCCACTTAATGATTTTACCAGGGTAGGATCCCACCTATGTACATGATCCCATGTGTACTTTATCTAATATATATTCGTAAATACATAAGCATAAGATTTAAAAGTAATTCTAGTACATTTAGCAATATTATAACTTAAACAGGAATCAGATTTACCTTTCTGACGTTTTCTTAGCCAGTTTCAATAGAATTTTCACTCATTTCTGTTAATAAATCAAAATTTATATGTCCGAATTGCCTAAGATCCGATTCAACATTTAAAAGATACATTGTAAGATTCGAAATGCTTTGCTGGCATACCAAAAAGAATATAAGATTTATGTACTCTATGAACAGTTAAAAATTATTCCCCTTTTTCATTATATAAAACCATCTAATTTTCATGCAAAAGAATTTTATACTTTGCTTAATCTATGTTAGCATCACAAATTAAAGTACAACGCATGTTAAGGGCATAAAATACATCTTTCAAATAAACGCATAGAACCATTTGGGTCCTTAGCATAAAGTATTATATCACCTGCCCATTATTTATTACTAATAAGAGCTTCTGTTTCAGTGTTATTTAAATTCTCGAGCCAGTCACTATAATTACAAAATTATGAAGCCGTTGAATCGATCAACCACCCGTATAAACAGGAAATCGGAATTTCTAAAACTGGAGTTTCCATCTTTCAGAACTCCATACCATTGGTTTCTTTTAACGTTAGAGAAGAAAGTTAAGCTTGAACTGCTTATTTTCTCTTCTGGCACATAAATTTTCCAAACATTTGCATCCTTTTCAACTTTCCCCACATCGTTCATTTTCTTGAAACAATCTATAATGAAAAGATATTTTCTGTTGCATTAAAAACAATCTTCAGTAGCAGATGACTTTCGAGAATATCGAAACTCAGGATCAATTACACTTCCACTGCAATGAATATCTAACATACATGTGTCTGCCTTCTTTTACTAGAAACTAGAATATGCGCATCCGATGACATAAATCTTTTTCTTCACTATTCTTCCCGATTCGCTTTTGAGTTGACTTTCTATATACGTAAAGATAAATTTGTCATCTTCTAGGCGATACAGCAGCTGCACTAGTTTATCGTAATCTGAAAGTAGTTTCCTTATCAACTGGAAACAAACGAGTTGCTCATGCCTACCAAAACCTCCATCTTTAATTAATAGCTTCTTTTCTAACACTCGCTTACTGAACATATCTATGCTTTATCCGTCATCTCAAAATTTTAGCTCGTAGAACTCATCTATTAAACTTGCAGGTTTGGATCTACTCTACAGCTCAAAATTCTTTCACAGAATTAACCTGGCAACTCTATCATCGGCAGTATTCAAAATCAGCGTGAGGAACTGACGACCGACTCCTTGATTAAGGGTCGCGTAGGAGCGTTCCTTAGTTTGAATGCTTACTTCTCCTTTTCAGTTGTACTATAAGATAATGAACCAGTCATAACCTCAGTAACTTCGCCTCATAAACATAACCGAACATAAACTAACCGAAACATAACCTCAGTAACTTCGGTTAATCAGCATAACTTTCTCGTCAGCTTTCTACTCTTCAGTAGAAAGCTGATGAGAAAAAAGTACTTTTTCAGCTTTAATTGAAGCTACTGTAAATAGCTTCAATTATCTTTATTCAACTATAAAGATAATTGAAGCTAGTGTAAATAGTTGGAGTTCCTGCTTTCCATTCGACATATTGATACTGTTCATGTAAATGAAGGAGAGTGTAAAGCACCTTCTAGCGTTTTTTAGGTGAGTGTAATAACTGTATCCTTAGACTCCAACGAGGGAAGGAGTTGAATGAGTACTGCATAAAATGATAAATAACTTTACAATCCACTTAGTAACCAGTGAGAGTGCTGTTATTTGCCTCTTTTTCTTGAGTTAAACTTTTTAGAATACCAAGCTACCGAAGAGATGCGTCCCTAGAGTTATTAGATTGTTCTAAAAATTCAAACTTGTCATTATTCAGAAATAGAGGCCCATAACCATGAAGAAAAGGATGGAAAATTATTTTCCATAAAAACAAAGTTTATTTAAAGACAACATAAATTAATAATGAAGAAGACAATATCAAAGCAATAACGTCTTTCTTGGTTTTTAAAATACTCTTATTTTTCACATACTTTCAAGTATATTTTCATATCAACATACATACATACATACATACATACATATATATATATATATATATATATATATATATATATATATATATATATCTTCACTTTAACTTTAGAAATCTCCTTTTTATATAGCCACACTGTGGCAACTAATTGGATCAACTTCTATACGTCAGATCTGACTTTATGGAGGTGGAGCTATGGGAATCTGCATTACCACTTCTAACAACCCTCTCCACATATTTTTCTTTTTCTAGATCTAGAAAAAGAAGAAATGTTTCCAGAAATGTGGGCCTTACAAGTGTTTTGACTTAATCCCGTGACAAAATCGAATCACAAAATTCAGTTACTAAGTCTAAAATCACATCAGCCAAAGAGAGAAAAACTATCAGGCGAAAGTAAAACCTAAAGAAAAAAAAAGAAGAGAACGGAAACCATAAAGAACCTCAAGGGGGGAAATGCAAGACTGCAGGGAACTCATAATCTGAGGAAGAGACAAAAGACTGGCTATCTTCGACCGACGAAAAGTAAACATGCTTGCGTTGAGGCCAACTATTTCTGAAATGCTAATTATTGATCTACACTGGTAATACAAAAATTAAGGACTAGATGGTTTTTCCAATATAACGCGTTGTGCAACAGCTTTCCAAATCAATGCAAATAATACCATAAGATCTCCAAGACGTAAGAACATGAGTAATGTAAGCAAAACTTATCACAAAAAAAAAAGAAATCAAACGGATAAATAGGAACTTTATTAAAAAAAATAGCATGGAGCTCAAGCGACTGAAGACCGAAACATCGGTGTGACAGGTGTCCAGCCAGAAACATCCAGCTTTTAGTATAGGATATGATCGCCTCTGACTGATATGCAGGTTTTACATCGTCTGACCCTGCTGAGTATGAGGTTGTCAAAGAGTTGTTGAGGCATTGCACCCCATTCGTCCTGTACCGGCTATCGAAGCTATAGAATCATTTCTGGCGGTAAGTTATGTGCTGCCAAGTGCCCCCTAGTAAATCCCGTCCCCTAGGAAATCAATATCATCACTGTCCAACAGCTACCGTGCGATCAAGTGGAGAATTGTCGTCCATGAAAAGAAACTTCAGAACCATAGCGTCTCTTAAAAGACGCATATACTGAAGAAGAATCTCGATACAATAGCGGACCCGGTGACTGAACCTCCTTCGAAGATGTGACGGCAATCAAGCATGATGCCTCACCAAGCGAGAACATCGCAACCTCCAAATTGGTCTCTTTCGATGATGTTGGAAGGGTTATTGTGGGTTCCTCGCTCTCTCCAGATGTGTAAGCGTCCAGAATCGCTACTCAGTCTAAATCTGCTCTCATCCATAAAGAGTACTCAACCCCATTGATTATTTGTCCAATTCTGGTAGTCCCGGCACCACAGAAAATATCTATCCGAACAGCAGGCGTTAAAGTACACACCGTACAGATGGTCGTCCAAACAGACCACCACTGTGAAGTCTCTTGGCCACGGTAAAACGTGATATAGGTCGTCCAATCATCTGTACCATGTGTCTAGCGATTTCTCCTGCTGTCTGTCGCCTCTTCCTTCGGGCCTGTAGGGCAAGAAACCGGTCGTCCATTGCTGTGGCTGCTCGTGGACGACCAGTGCTGAACCGTCAGATAGTTGTTCCTGTTGTTTGAAATTCTCATCAAAATCGTGAAACGAAGCTGTGAGTAATCCCAAACTCTGCAGCCACACTTGTCATACTTCTGCCTTCCTATATCTTTCCAATGATTCGACCTCGGATAAAATCATCCAGATGTCTAACAGATTGATTGTTCGACATTTCACACTGAGGCAGCAACTTGACGTCGCTTAAACTGATATACACCATGCAAACGCTTTCCTAGAAATACTGAGCTTATACCGAAGAGACGTACTTTATACCATTCCGACACTCCCGCATTACGTCTACTACTGCAAAACTGCGCACTAGCTACCGTATTTCACCCTAGTTAATCTCCTGATTGGTCTTTTAGTTCTCTCTGCCTGTTCACTTAGCTGATACGGTAATTTTTTTAATTTCATCCTTGATTTTTGCACGCGAGTGTATGTTTATTTGGCACCATTTGTTAAGAATGCTCCCTTGATGCTTACAGCGGATTTGATCCTGATGGCGAAGACAAATATTGTACAAGAGACTGACTCCCCAAATCCAAATGAATTGACATGACATACCTAAAAATTCCTAATTTTGTTTCTATCGGTTTGAAAATTAACTGAAAAATTTAAATTAATGAAAAATGAATAGTTATTCGAGAATGCTTTGCTTATTTTTTTTCTAGGTACCTGGTTTACCCGTCCTTACTTCAAAAGTTGCACTTTTGGTTATATTTACTTAACTCCAATTAGTGGACAGGGAACGGCAAACTTTATGAAAGCTGTAACATTTTCTAATAGCCTTCGTATGTACGATTTCCGTTATGTCTTTATTTGCTGCATTTTGAGTAGCAGGATGGAATCTTCCATCAACTAAGCTGCAGTGGCCAGTATTATCCCCTTTTCCTTACTTGGTTTCCTTCCTTATTATCACTATGATCTTTTCTAAGGCTTCAAAAAAGATTCAAGCTTTACATTATATGTAGTATACCTTTTGCAAGGGAGATACCTCCGAATAAGGGATATCTCTTTTTGAGGGATAATTCTATTGGTCTTGATCCTTTTGAAAAGTATACTCGTATGTATTTACTTATTATTAGAGACAACTCCATTAAAGATACTAAATTTCTGGTCCGGTATGTGTCTCTTATTGGGAGGTACTACTTTATTTTCATAATATTTTACATTTATAAATGATTATAGTTAAAGCAAAATAGTTGGTAAAATCAGTTCGTTTTTTTTTAAAAAAAAAACAGTATTATTTTTTCGAAAAATATTTCATTGCATATCTTTTTGCATTTAGAACACTTTCCACATAGTGTGCATTGATTTAATAGAGTCTGTGTTGTTTCTCTGGATATTTTTGTCCATTTTTCTTGTAATGCTGTTTGTAAATGTTTTCTTCACGAAAATTAAGCTTTTAAATAATTTTTTCCAATTGAGTCCACAAGTTTTTTTTATCACATTATAATAGAGAAATTGAGGTGGTGTATGTATGTTATTGCATTTTACAATTGAATTGTACAGCAACCATAACTTAAGAAATTTAATTGGACTTGTTATCTTGTCTAAACATAAAAGACAACCCTAATGATGCCTTCACACTCAGTTCACCGAAAATTTGTGCTCAGCTCGCCGCTGAGTTTTAACTCCAGGCGAAACGCAGAAGCAGAGTGATAATTCCATTCGAGTTCAAATTATCCACAGAACACTCGGTTCGAGCTGCAGGGACAACCAATGGAACTGAAGTAATGTGTATGTTTGATCCTTTAAAATTTAAGTGTTGTTTTGTTGTTGATTGTCGTTAGTATGGTGTAAGATATATTTTTTTTTAAGTATTTCGACATCGATGGTGGATAATTTCAGATTCATTGAATTAATTCAAGAAAATGAGGTACCGGAAAGATTGTAGGGATTAATAAAAAAAGAGGCAAATATGTGGCAGTCTATTAGTGAATGGATATAGAAATAAAAAAAAATGAGAACGTCGATTAACAAAGCTTAACAAAAACGAAAAATAAACAAAAATATATATAATATATAACTAATATGCAAATAACATAAAAATTAATTGCTGAATTACAAAGAACGGTAATCTTTTCTCATACGATTGGAAATTCATATTACTCAAATGATCGATTTCACTAATTCCTCGGGAAAATCGCGACAGGCCGCATGCTTTCGTTTCTTTATCTCTCTGGAGTGTCAGAATAGCGTCTTTCATGTCTAAGCACAACCAGACTATATTATATTACCCTTCACATTCTTCCCGCGTTTACAAACACTTTTTATAGATAGAAACTGTGAAAAGAAGAACGCATACACATAAATTCCGAGGGAATTTCGGAGTAACTCTCCTCCACAGTAAGCCAATTAAAGTCCCGGCTCTGGTATGAAGAAGACACGGATGCAGAAATGACACCTGCAGTGCGAAAATGACACTGCAGAGAAGATGATTTCAACAATCATAGTGGGCTGTGTCGGCAAACATTTTAACCCATTCTCCTATGTGGATGATAGGCGGAATCCTAAGGGAAGCGGTAAGAACTTTCCTTTTATATTTGTTAGCTACTTTAAATAGAAGAAAAAGGGCTGTGAATTTAGAATCCTCTCTTCATTACTGTGTTATTTAGAAGTATTTTTGCAATGTTTTGTGAAGTTATAAGTCCTTATTTGATATATTTTTCATATACATTTTGAGATTTAGAAGTGGGTTAGGATTATTACTTTAAAGTTTTTTTTTAATTTATTATTTTGAAGTGTATAATAAATAATACTTTGAAATGTGTTCTAAGTAAGATTTTCATGACTAATTTAGCAATGTTCTGCTGTGTTATAGGTCAAAATATTTAGCATCATTAATAATTGATTAATTTAGTAATTATTAAGTTGAATAAATTTGCGTTTTTAATTTGCAAGTTGGTACAATAGATAAAGATTATAAAATCATGATGGACAAGTGTAATAGTCCTCTGTAGAGAGCGCTCCGTAAGCCAGGGAATGTGAAGAGTAGTGTATAGTAGTTTGTTCCGCTATGACAACAGAAGCTACACAGATATCACAGAGTGATAAAGGAACGAAGGCATGCGACCTGTTGCTAGTTTTCTGAGAGATATGTGACCCCGAACATTTGATTAATGAGCCATTATAATAAAGTCGTTGTAAATATTGTAATACAGTTTTAGAGTGGTTATTACTTGAGAGTGCATTATTTGAAAAATACAACCCAGCCCTGGAATGGAAAGTGAGAATTTATAGTTAAAAATTTAGAACAAGAGGATTAATTTACAAAGCTACAGATAGTTATTTTACATGCTTGGTTTTACAATTTTATTTGTCTTAGCATCATGATCGAATACCTCTGTATTTCCGAGTGCTCCTTCTAGAGTTCTCTCTTTATAGTGCACGCAAAAAGGATTACAAATATAAAACATTATTGTCGTCACGGTCGTCACTTTGGTGCAATATCACTTTGCTGGCATGGTAATGACTCTCTTGTGGGCGCTGTACGCGATACCATTCTCCAAATTAAAATCATATAACTGGTTCATATTTACTTTTAAATTATCTTGAGCGGCCGCGGTAGTCGAATAGTCATGGTTGCGAACTGAGGGCCGACATTCTTTCCGACGAGTCGCGAGTTTGAACCCTGATGCCACTAAAAACCCACGTGTAGAGGGACTGATGCATCTAAAATTTGCAGAGGCCATAAGTCCTAACGCTGGTGTGTCGTGTATGCGGAAATTGGAGTACCATCTCAGGTGTCGACATTGTCACTTGACCAAGGTTCAAAACTACGAAGTTCTTTATCAATAGTCATTGTGTTGCTTTTAAGTACAACATTAATAAGCAATCAATCAATCAACCAATACATTTCTGTTTTTTGGACACTACCGGTTATCTGCTTCGACTCCATAAAAAGTCTGATAAAGACATCAATACTCTTCCTAATTTTGAACCGTAATTAAATGACGAGAGCGTCACCTGAGCCGGGATATCAGTCTCCGCATACACGGTATGCCAGCGTGAGGATTAAATCACATATTAAAGGTGTATAGGATCCTCTACAACGAGTAATTTAATGAAAACAGGATTCGAACTTATTTCCCTTGACAAAGCTTGCGCAAAAAGCTTGAAGCAAAAATACTCGGCTGCCACGGCGATCATTGGACTAACGATTTATAAATAATTCTGATTTCTGTTCCATGTGTGTTAATCAAATTCATATAGAGATTTCATGTCAAAATATGCATTTCTGCATCCCTTCTTAACTGCAAAAAAGTGTTTACATTTGTCAGTCGAATTTTGGGACCAAAATAAATAGGTAAAATGTATTTCGGCGAGCGAAGGCTTAACAAAAATTGGGGTAGCTCGTTATTTCTTCAAATTGTGAAGTATAAATAAGATTAATACCTTAATTATTTTGCTAATGCATTCAGCTACAAATTTAACTATATATTTTATCTTTTTTTCTTATACGTTTTTGTCAGCAAAAGAAAAAGAAAGAAAGAAGGAAAAAGGGAACACCTTTTGAAAATAGGTTTGAACAGGTGGTTAAATTCTTGTCACTGTGAAAAAATTATTGAGACTAAAAATTATTGTTAGAGACTAATTGATTGTTTGATTTCATGGAATACAGAGCAACAAACGTTATTAGTTTTTTTGGCCTAAAATGCCAGAAGACACAATTATAGGTTGATTAATGGTTCTAATTCATAAATTATCTCAAATAAAGGATATAACTTAAGTAATTCAAAATATGTAGTTTTTGATTTATTTTAACACAAAATTTAAATTATATTCAAATCACTAAAATCATTTTGCAGTAAGGATTAAGAAGTCAGTGCGTGATATATATTCTAAATAAATTTAAGTATTAATATTACTCTTATTCTTGTAAGCGAATATTGTATTCTAAGCGAAAATAAGGTTTTTGACATAAAGTTTCCCTACACCTCGCTAAACGGCGGTCTTTTGCTGCGTCAGGGCTCGAACATATGACTCGATGAAAACAACACTGGCTGCGAGTGCGCGACCGTGACCGTGGTGGGGTACCACTAGGCTACCGTGGCCTCTATGAACAGTGCAGTAACAAGTACTAGAAATGTAAATAATTTCAGTCTCAAAAATAAGCACTTTTTTAAGCCACATTTTTTAAAATTAAACTTACATTCCTATTCAATAACATATTTTTAAAAAAACTTTAGTCGCATTTCACTTTTTTTTTAAAGAACTAACACGGAAATTTAAAAAAGAATGAGTCAAATAATGAACATTGAATTGGATTTTTTATTAACGTCGCATGAAAAGCAACACGAGGGCTATTGACTGCGAATCTCGTTATAGAACTTAACAAATCATAAGTTTCATATTTGAAGGAGCGGCGGTAGCCAAGTGGTCATGATCGCGAGCTCATAGCTGACTTTGCTCCGTGGAGATGTGTGTTCGAGTCGTGATGCTGCTCAAGACCCACAATATAGAGGGGCTAATGCATGTTATATCTATCGAGGCTCCAAATTCCCCCGATGGCGTGGGGTGGAAGGTTGGAGAGGGGTGCCAGCTCAGGTGATGTTCTCATCATTTGACCGAGATTCAGAAAAATGAGTTTCGTAGTGAATATAGCCCTCGCATTGATTCTAAGTGTGACGTTAATTTTCAACCCATAGTTGAAGCTAGATAATTAAATTTCCAACAGACACTAATTTTATTTTCCCTTAAATCAGTTATAAAAAGAGTTTAAATCTTTTTTGTAAGTGAATCTATATAGTATCCAAAATTTTCCTTAAATTAAATAAATATAAAATTTTATAAACTTTATTTTATTTGAAAATTAAATAAAATAAATCAAGAAAAGTTTGAATTCAAATTAAATAATAAATTTTTTAAATTACCAATCAATACTTAATCGACAGCTGTTTGAAAATTCTTGGCGTATGTGAAAAAGTATTTCTGACTCCGATAAAGTGAACTAATTACAACTCCTTAATTTGATGAGAAAAGTAATGAGTTTTGACATTGTTTGACGCACATAAAAAATACAAAATTTCCTGCCCAGGAAATACCAATTCATCCCAAGAATATGACCTCCAAATGATTACAACTTCCGAAAGACGTTACATGACGTTGAAATTGACATTTTCGAACACTTCAGGCGTCGAAAATTTTACCAATTTTACTGTTTGTTTCATTCCTGTAATTATTGGTTGTTATAAATGATGCTGTCAGAACAATAACAGAGTCTCCTGATTTTATAAAGATTTGGTCTTCGTAACGAATTCAGAAACACCATTAATATTAAATACATGTAATTTATACGTTTTCATAAAGAATAAAGTATTTTGAATGAAAAGAAAGTACCTAATCAAGTGTATGTTATCTATATATACTTTTGGTTAGCTATTAATTCGATAACTCTTATTTTGAATTGTATCAGTTCGTCACGAAAATACGATTGGTGATAAAACTTATAAAAATGGAAAATCGTACAAATTAGTTTATAAAATAATTCAACGAATTTGAAAATTAGATATAAGCTAGTACTAGAAATGTCTACTTTCGTTGCAATTAAACACGCATCATTTAATCGCATAAAATGAAATAAAAGCTAGACTTGAAGGTCATTGGTAATACTGCTTTCTTTCATTATTAAATATGAAGGAGAGTTACATTATATAAAAACAATACATCATATACATTCCAGATATTCAGCATTTAAAAAATGAGAATTGAGAATATACAGATAAAGTTAATTTTATCTGCTTCTACAGATAAAGTTAGAATAACTTTCGCAGAATCAATTAAGCAAACCCAGCTAAATAATTTCGTTCAACTGAAGAAAAAAAATTTACTAGATCATTTTTTTTACAGAATAGCTAATTGTTATAAAATATTTCAAATTTTATTGGCACAAAATGTCTTATTTATTGAAAGGTAAGAAAAAGGACTTGTTAACCTAGCAGTAGAATTAAGTTAAGAAGCAACAACTGAAAATGACTAAACTAATGTTGAAAAATTTAATTATAAATATCACAGGGTATGTCGAGGAAGACACCAAATTGATGTATGATAATATAATCGAAGAAAGGAAAGGAAAGAAAGAAGGGGGGGAAGAACTGTCAGAAAAGAGGAGACAAGAAGAACTGGAATTGGCAGAGAAGAGGAGACAAGATGAGGTAGAATTAGAAAAGTTAAGAATCGAGGCCCAGATTAAGTTGAGTAAAGGGACATTGGCGTTAAATACTCATACACCGAGTAATAAATTGAATAAGTTACAACATAAATTCGATATGAAAGAAGATAGTCTATATTTGATATTATTTGATCGCCAAGCTAATATGATGTCCGTACCTAAAGAGTTTTGGGTTACGCATCTGTTGGGTCTACTCCAAGAAATAACGCAACTAATTGCTCGAGAGCCTGAAGAAAGGGCGAAAGATTATGATCATGTGAAGCTACTGCTACTCAAAAGATTCAAATTAACTCCTGAGAAGTTTAGGCAGTTATTTGTCACTCACCAGAAAAGTGCTGAAAATACATGGCGAGATTTCTACCAAGAAATTCAAACATTCTTTAATGGATGGATTGGGAAACTTAACGTCAAAACCTTTGACCAATTGAGAGATCTGATCATAGCAGATCAAATGAAGAAAAGAGCTCCCGTCGAATTTAAAGAGTATCGTTTAGACCAGGGGTCTCCAAACTACGGCCCGAGGGCCACATCCGGCCCGCGGACAGATTTTGTCCGGCCCGCGGAGAGCTAGCATACTTGAAAGAAAACTCCTTCTAGAGAACATATTTATTTTTTATAGCAAATTAAATTTAGTTTACTGAAGTAATCTATTTTTATGTTGAATAATTATTAATATGACATCTACATTGATATGGTCATGGGCTAACTACTCATAACATTGTTGTAGGTTACTATATACTAACTAACAAATTATTGAAATGAATCCAACTAACATTTTATACATTTTAAATGAAAAAATAACTTGTAACAAGCATAATGACATATTAAATACTAATGAGATTTATGTAATTGAGATTTTCCACTGACAATAGTTTGTAGTTGTGGACTAATTTTACTTGTACCAATTATTAAAAGAGATTTAAGATGCTCATCAGTTAATTTAGATCTGTAAACATTTTTTGTGTACTTCATTTTGGAAAAGGTCTTCTCACACAAATAAGTAGTACCAAAAACAGAAAACAGCCCACGAGCAAATTTATGCAAATTATCAAATTGTGTCAGTGGAAGACACTTATAAAATTCCAACAAAGATAAGTTTTGATATTTGTTCTTAATTATATCACTGCACTGTAGATCAATCATTTCCATTTGAAGTTCCGGGGCTAGGGTTTCAATGTCAGTATCAAAAGGATTCTGAAAAATCTTAATTTGATTCGCAATGGCATCAAAGTCCAAAAAAGTATCAAAATTTATTTTCAAAGCACTCAAAGTTTCGATTGCAAAATCGATAAGAAACTCGGTCTCAGTGGTGTGGCTGAATATTTCACATGTTTTAAAATGTGAAAAACATTTACTTCGTAGTTGTGATTGAAACAGTATCAATTTCTTCCGGAATGATTTGATATTAGTGTATAAATCAGGAAGATGCTGGTTTTCTCCTTGCAATCTCAAATTCAGTTCGTTCACATGTTTTGTCAAATCAACATAGAATGCTAACTTCCACAGCCATGCGTTGTTTTGCAATTCAGTAAGAGGGCGATGCTTTTCATTCAAAAAAATTTCGATCACTGCTCGAAGTTCAAAAAAGCGCTGAAGGACTTTCCCACAACTAAGCCAACGTACGGCAGTATGATAAGGTAAGTCATTTTCTCCAATCTCTTCAATAAATTGCACGAATTGTCGGTGATTCAGCCCAAAAGATCTGATAAAATTAACAGTTGATATGACTGGTTTCAGAACTTCAGACATATCCAAACATTTTCCGCACAAAGACTGTTGATGAATGATACAATGTAAGACTATTGGTTTTGAACCACCGTCATTTTCTACAGCCTTTGACACAAGAGCGACCACTCCTTTATCTTTCCCACTCATGTTTTTGCCTCCATCAGTTGTAATACATTTCAAGTTTTTCCATCGAAGGTTCTTTTGGTTAATGGCCATTTCAACTCCTTTAAAAATATCTGAACCAGTAGTTGTGCCATGAATACTATACATATCAAGAAGTTCTTCATGCACTTCATAGCTTTTATCTACTCCTCGAATATAAATCAACACCTGAGCAGTATCTGACACATCCGTTGATTCATCCAAGGACAAAGAAAACCACTCAACATGTCCATTTTTGTTGAACAGTTGAGAGGATATATTTTCAGCGATGTCTTCTACCCTTCGAGCCACAGTGTTTGCTGACATACTGACAGTTTTTAATAAATTTACCTTTTCAGGGCACATTTCTTCGGCTACTGCGATTATGCATTCTTTGACCATTTCTCCATCGGTGAATGGTTTTCCACGTTTTGCAATTTCAAGAGCCACACGAAAGCTGGCATGAGTTGCAGCCTCTTGTTCAGTTTTGAGTTTTGTAAATAAAGATTGCTGCGATTTCAATCCGAGCTTCATAGCTTCGAATTTTTCTGTCCGCAAACTTCCTGTATATTTTGAGTAATTTTGAAAATGTTTTGCTTCATAATGACGTTTAATGTTATATTCTTTGAGAACGGCTATGTTTTCATTGCAAATCAAACATAGCGCCTTGTTACTGGACTCAATTACGAAATACTGAATGTTCCACTGATCTTTAAATTTTCTGCATTCACTATCAATTTTTCGCTTCTTTTCCATTCTACTAAATCACACACAAAAGCAACAATTCAAATCAAAATATTGTTACAAAGATGTCTTAAACTTAAACACGCACAAACACGTTTTAAGGAGGTACGCACTATTTTATTTCACAGCAGTGCCATAGGAACTGACTTGTGGTTGCGCCACTAGCCTTCTTATATATTCCACTTACTGCCATCTAGAAGTGAGTGGAAGACACCAGAACTTTCTCGAACCAACGAGATTATTCTGTAAGTGCTATTAGCGCCATCTGTTAGCGATAGAAGGTACTACCTATTTCCGCTTGTGTCCACCAGATGTCCTGTCACGTTACTCCTCATGGCTCGCTCGTACTCTACGACTAATCCAGAAATTACAGATAATGACAGGAAAATTAATAATATGCAGTGTTGCCGTTTTGCGGACTTTAGTCCGATTTGCAGCCTTTTTTAAACGTGGCGTACTTTTTCGGACTTTTTTTTTCATGTAAAAAAAATACTCATTCGTTACTTGAGTACTCGTTACTCGTTAGGAACCGAAGTAACGATTACTGAAGAAAAAAGTAATCAATGATTACTTGTGTATTTCATTACTTTTGTAATCAATGATTACTATGGCGATACGATGCGGGTACCCCATTATAACGGATACCCATACGATACGGAAAATACATCAGCTTCCCCGTCGCTAGAGGCATCTGGCAGAAATTAAATGAGTATCGTCCCCGTCGCTAGAGGCATAAAATTAAAGCGTTCCCGTCGCTAGAGGCATCTGGCAAAAAAGTAATCATATTTTACACCACTAGTGGATTGATTCAACTTTTTACCACCGGCAACAATGAATGATAATATGGTTTTGGCCCTTGGAATTTACTGGAGTAATCAATATGGCCCTAAGGCTGGAAAGTTTGGAGACCCCTGGTTTAGACGAATGGCCCATTATCAATTCGCCAGAGGATTTAGTCTAGAAGCTCGAGGAATTTGAAGATGTCCGGAGGACATTGAAGCCGAAACCATGCTTCTCACCATCTTTTCGGAAACAAGAAGCCAGATTGTCGAATAAGTTCGTTAATTTCGGAAGATGTGAAAATCGCCACAGGAGAACTGAAAATTTCAAACCTGAAAAAAAACACTATGAGATTCATACGAGTAAAGATTTTGAAAAACGAAAGCTTAGAAAATGTTTCAACTGTCATTCCCCTAACCATCTAAGCTACAATTGTCCTAAAGTCAAGAAAGAGTCGGAACATGCGAAAACATCGAACTCTGAAGTACAAACCTGTTCTGTTATCACGCAGAAAGAGTTACATTTTAAATATATCACACTTGGTGAAAAAACCATTTCCGCCGTTATGGATACTGGTACACCAACTAATAGTCTCATCCGTGTAGACGTAAGTACAAAGATTGTAGACCAGCAAAAGTTTTCTAAGAAATGTATTGTCCTATCTGGAATAGGTAAATCTCAAGTGTTGACGAAAGGTTCTTTTGAACATAACTTCATTACAGATGAAGAGCATTATTCCTTAACATGGCATGTTGTGCCGTCTGAGCATCTTAACCTTGAAGCAGTCATAGGTACCGACATTTTGAAACAAGCTTCTTTAAATTTCACCCTAAAAGGAGTTAAATTCCACAAACATGAGGAAAAAGCATGTCTGAGGCAAATATCGGAGTTACATATTGAAGATGAGTCAAATTTGAATCACATCCTCGACTCACAAATAAAAAATGATTTGACGAGAATAATTTCCTCTTACAAACCTGAGAAGACCGAATCCACAAATGTTACAACGAGAATAATTTTAAAAGACGGTATCCCAGTCTACTAACCAGCTCGTCGTCTGCCATTTGTAGAGAAGCAGAAGGTCAACAAACATGTTGAAGTGTTGCTTGAACAAGGAATCATCAGACCTAAATCATCCGAATATGCTAGTCCAGTAGTACAAGTGAAGAAGAAAAACGGATATTCCAGACCTTGTATCGACTACCGCAAACTAAACTGCAAGCTTGTGAAAGATAGATTTCCACTACCTTTAATAGATGATGTACTCGATAGAATACAAGATGCAAAAGTGTATACAACCTTGGATTTGAAGAATGGATTTTTCCATGTCGACGTCAATGAGAATGGTCGGAAATTCACTTCATTTATTGTTCCTGACGGACAATATGAGTTTAACAAAGTGCCATTTAGCTTAAGTACTCCCAGTGTTTTTCAAAGATATGTTTACAATATATTTCGAAATTTGATGAATAAAGACATGGTAATAATCTACATGGACGATTTAATAATTCTATCCATAGATGAAGATGAAGGTTTGAGTAAACTAAGAGTCGTTCTTGAAGTTGCATCCAAATACTGTCTTGAAACCCAATTCAAAAAGTGCCAGTTTCTAAAAAGAAAAGTAGAATTTCTAGGGCATATTGTGGAAAACGGTACTGTACGTTCTTCACTCGTTAAAACGCTCGCTGTAAGAAACTTTCCTAAGCCAACAACAGTTAAACAAGTTCAAAGTTTTGTAGGCCTGACTGGTTACTTTCGAAAATTTATACCTAAATATTCTAAAATCGCGAAACCACTTAGTGACCTATTAAGAAAAAGAGAATCCCTTTAAATTTGATCAATCGCAAAGAGAAGCTTTTGAAAAACTCAAGAAATGTTGACAAATAGCCCAGTTCTGACTATTTTCAAACAAGGAAAAAAAAATTGAATTGCATACTGACGCAAGACAACAGGGTTATGGTGCTGTGCTGCTCCAAGAATCAGAAAATGGAAAGTTGCATCCTATCCACTACATGTCTAAGCCCTGCGGAAGAAAAATACAGTAGTTACGAGCTAGAAGTTCTTCCTATAGTAGAAGATCTGAAGAAATTACGTGTTTACCTATTAGGTAACAAATTCAAAATAGTGACAGATTGCCAAGCATTACAAAAAAAAAAACATGAGCAAGAAAGACTTAGTTACCCGCATTGCTAGATGGGCATTACTGCTCGAAGAATTTGAATATGAAGCAATACACCGACCAGGTCAAAGAATGAAACACGTGGACGATTTGAGCAGGTATTCAGTCATGATGATTGGTGATGATAAATTGACCGCCAGATTTAAGAAAGCACAGTCGGAAGATGAAAATATTAGCACAGTAAAGACACTCCTTGGAAGCGAGGAATCCCAGGATTTTTTCGAAAAAAAAAGGGATATTATACAAATTCGTAACCGGACGTGAACTTATAGCTGCCCCTAGTGGTATTCAGACTGAATTAATTAAACTAGTTTATGAAAAGGGTCAGTTCTTAGCTGCCAAAAGTGAAGAAGGGGTCAAACAAGAATTCTTTATTCCAAATTTATCTAAACTTACCCAACAAGTAATAGTTAATTGTGTACCTTGCATTCTATCCAATAGAAAGTCAGGAAAAAAGGAAGGATTTCTGAATCCAATACCTAATGATGAGTTACCTCTAAATACTTATCATGTCGATTTTATTGGCCCTTTGCCATCAACTAATAAAAACAATCAGCACATTCTGACGATAATTGATGCCTTTACGAAATTCACCTGGTTATACCCAGTAAAAACTGTTTCTACAGAAGAAGTTATAAAAAAGCTGAAAGTACAACAAAATACATTTGGCAACCCCCAAACGAATAATAACCGACCGAGGATATGCATTTATTTCAAAAACCTTTTGTGACTATTGTACAGAAGAAGGAATACAATATTTACAAATTACCACTGGAGTTCCGCGAGGTAACGGTCAAGTCGAAAGAGTCCACCGCACTCTTATTCCGGTGTTGACCAAATTATCACTCGATGATGCAAGGAAATGGTATCGATATGTAGACAGGCTTCAAAGAATCCCGAACAGCACTATCAGTCGTAGTACTAAGTGAACACCATTTGAACTACTACCTGGCGTTCAGATGAGAAATAAAGAAGACATAAGGATTAGAGACCTACTAATGTAGGAGCTAGAAGAAGAATAGCTAGATCAAAGGGAAAGCATCCGTCAAGATGCGAAACAAAATATTTTAAAGATTCAGTCTGAGAACCAAAGAACATATAAAAAGAAGAGAAAAATGGCTCCCTAGTACCAGATTTATGATTTAGTAGCGGTCCAACATACACAATTTGAAGTAGGCCTCAAACTCAGACCTAAATTTTTCGGACCATATCGAATTGCTAAAATTAAGCCCAGAGATAGATACGTAATAGAGGAAGTAGGCGATCACGCAGGCCCGAATGTAACTACCACCTCTGCTGATCTAATGAAATACTTCTCCCCTGGGTAGATAAAATTAGATAACTTTATGTTCTCAACAGCAAATCCATTTGATTTTTTTTTAAAGTTTCCTTTTGTAATATTTATACACGCGACTTCATAAAACTGCTTCCTAACTGTAGCAACAGCCACAGGGCAATCACCTCCTACCTGAGAGAAGATAAAATTAATTTTTACGTAACCAACCTCCCATCTAAAAAGCCTCTTAAACTAATCTTAAAGGCCTACCAATATCAATTGACATCGATGAAATCAAGATAGGCATTGAAAGCAAACGATTTCAAATAGAAAAGGTATCTCAACTGAGACAGTTTTAAGACAAAAAAGACCACCACCCATATTTATGCTTGATGTACCCGCCAAGGAAAATTCGAAGAAATTTACATTATCAAACAATGCATGCTCTTAAAAGTTGAAATTGTACCATACGAAAGGAAGAAAAATGCTACTCAATGCTACAGATGCAATTTCTTCTATCATTCATCCAAAAACTGTAGTGCCACGCCAAGATGCCTCAAGTGTGGCGAAAGCCACATTACTCGAGACTGTACAATTAAGGAAAAAAAGACCAACCCCAAAAGCATCAACTGCAAGCAAAAAGGCCATATAGCATCCTGGGAGGGATGTCCAAGTTTCCCGAAACCCAGAAAAGGAAAGTCAACAATAATAACTAACAATAGAAACAAAGAATTTATTTCAAAATCTATCAGGAAAAACACAACCTATGCAGAAGTCTGCAACTCTGAAAAAAAAATTCAAGAAAATCAAGAAGGAAATACGCAAGAAAAATCAAACTAGAGAAATAACCCAAACCAAGATAATCAAGATCCTGAAAACTTCAATTTTCTCGACGCCATAAAAGAAATCCAGAACCTCTTCCGGTCATTCCCACAACTGCTTGAAGAAAGGTAAAAAGATGAAATACACCGAAGATAACAGTGACAAGCTCAATACTTTCATGCAAGAATTGCATCGTCACTACCCTAATTTTAAAAATACTGCAAAAATCTTTTAACGTAAGACTTCTTTTTAGAAATCTTAGCCCAGAAAATTCCGAACAGATGGACACGCCCTCGCCCAATCAGAAGCAAGCTTCTCTCCTACCCTAAACAAGTTTTAACCAGACCTTCACTTTTTCTCTAGCTCACTCACCTCGCATTAACCTGGATACTTGGAACCCGTCCTGCCTCATAGAGACACTGTTATGGAGTTTAAAATCTAAACAGGCTAGGTACTCAAAATAAATCTCACTACTTACAACTTGGTGAAAGTTATCGATGATCCAGTGAAATGGAAACTGAATTATAGGTTCCTATAACATTTCAATAAATTTTTTTGTTGGCCAAGGTATGGAGTAATTAAATAATTCGAGATAAAAACCAACGTTTTTATATGGTGGCAAAGTTCATTGAAAATATTGAAATATTAGTTAAAGCTTGTCGCAAATGTCTAAATATTGCATTGTTAGGCGAGTAAGAACGATTCTCAAAGTTTCAGAGCTCTAGCTTAATGAGAAGTTGGTTAAATTAACGATCGAAAATTTGATGACACACTGATAAACACACAGACAGACATCCACCCACTGAAATACATAAAAACGTTGTAAAAAACATTATTTTATGAAAACGTATCAAATTATCAAAATACTTTCGAATAATATATTTGTCGCGAAAAAAAAATTACATAAAGCAACGATATCACTATCATTAATAGTAACAGTAAAATTATATGTGACATATTATCATGGCTTAGTTAAAATTTCAAAACAGTGTTATGAATTATTCTTGGTTGTTTGTCACGGGCATGGATTACATTTTTCAAAATCTCTAATTTAAACAAATGTAACAAAAGGACTCAAAAAAATTTCAATTCCTCTATGCTCTTCACAGCAGTAAGGGAGCCTTTGTCAAATACATGCAAGAGTGTGCTGCCCTCCACCATAATGCCTGCCCAAACCATTACACTAACATAATGATTCTTAAGCCTGAGGAGGGAGGCGTGATATCGTGTACCATGCTCTCTACTGATGCAGGAAGTAATATATATGACTTGAGAAAATTGTGGTGCCCCCTCTTTTTGTCGAAGAAAGTAGTTGTCAATGAATTAAAAGCAGATGCAACTTGTGCTCACGAGTGAGAAATAGCAGCAGAACAAGTTCTGAGATCGACTGCGAAGTGTAAATAAAATGTTGTTTATCATTTATTAAAGACGAGGTATTTTTGTAATGTCTTATTGAATTACTGACTATTCTACCTAGAAAAGATAGACACGCTCTCTCGTGATAAACCAAAACGGGATTTAAGAAATGAAAAACGATTGGCTTATGAAACGCAGAAGAGAAAAGTGAGGGAAAGCGCTTTGGTCTCAACGGAAGATATCGAAAGGGGTAAAACCGATACGCTTCCATTGCGGAACGAGAGTAGTACAGGGAAAAGGAATTTACATTGAACGAATATTTTTGTTGTGAGGAACTGTTTTAAAGAATTTAGAAAATGGCTTTTCTCGATAGAGAATGGAAAGAAAATGTAAAATATGTTGCTACAGAGATGAGCATCAAGAACCTTGCCAGCTTGAGAATGTGAGACTTAATGAAAGCCATAACTGATATGGAAGGTTACGACAAAGAAGTTACTAGAGAAATAGTCACAGCCATTAAGGAAAGAAGAGAAAGAATGAAACAACAAATTTTTGAAGAAAGAAATGGAAGCAAAATATAGAATTCCAATAACAAAAATCGAGTCTATTAATGAAAAGACGCCGATACGAAACTGGAAAAAAGTGCAGTACTAAGCCTCAAAAAGAAAAGAGAAAGAAAGAAGAAAAGCAAATATCTCACGAGAAATTATTGCAGTTTCAAGATATAGAACTTAAAACTGAATCGAAGGAAAACAATTCAAGAATTAGCAAAAACTCAAGAAAAAAAAAAACGGGAAGTCGAATGGGAAGGGGATATCATTATTGGAGAATAAGAAGTATTATCAGTACTAGATAGGCAATTTAATTCCAAGGAAAGGGAAAATTCTAATATGTTAAATCAATTAGAAATATTCTTAAATGAAACCTGTGAATGAACAGAAAAACAGAAAAAATAAACACAGACTAAAATACAAGTAAAACAAGAAAGGTAAAATGGTTGGAGATTGAACGTGAAAAAGGAGCAATGTATCAAACAGAATTAGAATAAAAACGAATGCTGAGAAAAGAAATGGAAAAAAAGAATTACAACGACGTCAGGAAGAATTGAAGTACTTGTAGAACAAAAAATAACTGAACTTCAGAATGCCAACGAGAAACCTTTATAAAAGATACTGAAGGAGATGATATAACTATTGGAGAAAGAGAGAAATTAGTATTAGAAATGCAAATTAAGTCAAGAGAGGACAGAATTTCTAATTTTTCAAATCAACTACAAACACTGAAAGAAAAAAAAAAGTGCTTTAGTTGAAGGAAAAGAAGATCTGCAGATGTCTCATGAAAAATATAAAAAAACGAAGGAGACAAGAAAACTAATAACGCAGTAAGGAAACGAAAAGGTAAAGGAAATGACATTCGATGACACTCTTGCGCCAAAGGCAACTCAAAACCCTAGCGCGATGGACAAACAATTTTGAAAGGAAAAGAGTATAAGGTATGAGGGGGAAAGGACACGACAAAGAACAAAATGTTAGAAGCGAGCAGACGGAAAGAGTTGCGAAGGAACGATCCCAGAAGGTAGACAAAATGGGTAAGGAATTTCCGTTTTATTTGTTTTCATTATTTTTTCTCAAATAATGAAAAAAAAATGTAGAACTCTGTTTTGTGGACTTTTGAACTTTAAGATTATTGTTTGAACAGTTTGGGACGATTATTGAATGAATATTTTAAAGAATAATTGAATGTAAGTAGTTATTATAAGTATTTTTTTCTGAATATTTTTTCATGCAATATCTGAATATTTTTAGAGGATTATTAAGTCAGTATATTGAGAATTATTGAACGATTATTTTCAGAATTATTGATAGAATAGTTTTGAGAATTATTGATTTATTACAAGAACTCTGAACGATTATTTTCATGGAATATTTGAATATTTTTAAGCTTATTGAAAGATTATTTTGAAAACTATTGAATGATTATTTTGAGAGTTATTGAATGATTATCTAAGGAGTAATTGATGAAGTATTTTAAAGATTATACTGGGATTGATTTTTCATTGAATACCTGAGTATTTCTAAAGACTGTTGAAGGATTATTTGAAGAATTATTGAATGATTGTTTTAAAGATTACTTTACAGATTGAACATCGAAATGAGGATAAATTGTCTCATACGTGTGAGTAGATGTTTTTTAGTGTTTTGCGTAACTTATTATGAACAGTAGAATGATTGATATTTGGAAGTGAATAGTGCTGAATATATCAAAGTGTATGATAAATAATATTTTTAAGAGTATGAGAATTAGTATTTTAAAGAGTAAAAAAATTGATACTTTGAAATGCATAAAAATTAAGATTTTCATGAAGCCTTGAATTAGAATTGATTCCTTATGTGGAATTTTATATATATATATATATATATATATACTTGGTAGAAATATTGATAGCGCTTCATAAAATGAATGTATAGGTTGGTTGTTTTTATTAACGTCGCTCTAGAAGCAACACGAGGACTATTTGCGACATATCTCGTAATTTTGAATAAAGTGACGAAAATAAATATATAAGTGATTTATATGTAAAAGGAGATATCTAACTTTAACATGGTAATATGCTCCTTAAATGTTTCGTTTTGATTTATTTTATTATTTGAAACAAAAGGCATGACTCATTTCTATATAAGTAGAATGAATGTCATTCTTTTAAGCATCCTATATTGTAACAATATTGGTGTATTCTTGATTAAGAATATAGGCGTGATTTTGGTTTTATTTTATTCTAGTAGAATTTTTCAGATAAACGACTGTGTGTTATTTTATTCCCGCAATCTGTTGTCTTTGCGAGATGGTGTTGTATACATGACAACCGTTGGTATGAGAAAATTGTAGAACCCCTTTCTTTCGTTGAAGAAAATGTATTAAGAGCAGAAGCAACCTGCATTCACAGGCGAGTGGTAGGAAAGGAACGAGCACCAAGATTGACGGTGAAAGGTATAAATAAAATACTGTTACTTGTTAAAGACGATGTCTTGATTATGAGTTATTAAATTATTGACTGCTCTACTAGCAAGAAATGATAGCCATTACACGAATACGCCGAGAATCAATGTCCAGACTGTATCTTGACTCATGTGTGTAAAGCACGGTGCTCCACTGAATTCTGGTCCTAAGCTTTTGTTGTCTGTACCATGATAAACAAGCTCTCATGCGTGCTGCATTAAGCGGGATGCCAACAACGGGTCTCCTGGCATGCAGCCCTTTATCACAAAGCTTTCGAGCAACTGTAGACCGTGAAACTCGGTTCAGTGACAGCATACAGTTCACCTGAGAACTATGAAGCTGTTGCATTCCTGTGTCGCCGCTCAGAAAGTGTCAAATAACGATCCTCATTCGTTGAGGATCTTGATCGATCTTGCCTATGTCTGCTCGCTATGAACTTTCCTTGGACTTTCCACTGATTGCAGATGACATTTGATGTTACATGGAAGGCTGTAACTACTTGCACTTAATTGGACTACCTCTAATCTGCAATTATATACTCTCTACATTCGCAACGCCTCACACAGGGGCATGTATGCTTATGTATACGATTTTCAATACTTGCATAATTCTCTTAATTTTACAAGTGTGTGTATATATATGAGGGATGGCCTATATTAATTAATAAAAATCAAACTTTGAATTAGCACACAGACATTTAATATTGACGTTTCACATTAACATAAAGTTTCACATAGTTGACGAGACATTTCACAAACATTTTAAAAACATTAAAACAATATCTTCAGCGTCTTAAATCATAAATCGTCTAGAGTCATCAACAAGAGCGTCTTCCTGTTCGATGACTACGTCGACTCTCCTTCAAGACGGCTCCATCATTAGCAGAGCAGCGCCTCTATGATCGGTGTTTCTACTACAAACCCACACTCGGCCCTCCTGGAAGAAGATGACCCAGCTTCTTGATTCTAACAAAAGATCGTCTCAACCTAAAAATAAAACTGAAAAAATTCAAAAGCAGTAACAAATTGATATCTGAACAGCATTTATCAATCTTGGAGCATCATCGTCTTCGGAAACACTATCGTCTATGAAGTATCATCATCGTCTTTTTTGTCGTCTTCGTTTCACTTTTCTCTTCTCTCTTTCTTTTCTTTCAACGTCTTCAAAACACATGAGATAAATCCAGTCATGTTTGGGGGAAAATATGTCATATTGGTAGATACATCATATAAATGAAGTATAATTAGATATAGCTTTAGTACGCACCATCTTCTAATGAATTCTGCATAGATTTGTAATGATGATGATTAATATTTTTTGTAGAACTTTCTAATGGTCCTCGTCTGTACGATACTTATGTAAGGTATATGATCTTTTATGAAGTTAAGGATGAAGCTTCCTTTTTTCTTTCCTTTTTCTGTTTACTTGAACACAGTGCACACAATAACTATCTTTCAATCTTTTGTTTCCAGCATCTTTTTCAGATCGTTACGCTGTTTTCAAAATTAGCTTGAAATTGGCTTCAATAATTTCTTTTGATTTTTTCAGTAAACTTCGTATTCATTGAAGAACAAGGTTCTATAATTCCTGTTTTAACCCTTTAGTTATTTGAGCATCAACAATCTTATTTTCAGAAAAGGTAAACAAGCGGTCGTTGATATATTGGCTCATTATTTTTAGTTAAAATATTTAATTCTATGTTAGTTGATTTAATATTCTTCTGGTTGGTGATTTAATATAGATTGACGCACTTCATCTTTAATAGATTTTGAAATATTATAACATATATTTTCTTCAATTTCATCACAATTAACATTAACTGGCAAAACCGTTGAAATATTGTTTTTTCTTCACACAGAGACTATTTTTTATTTAAATCCATTTTCATTTATTAGAACTTCACCTTGCAAAATTACATCAAGTCCTATAATAGCATTATGTGGTATAGCACCATTCTTCACTACACATAAATACACTTAAAGTAGTCTATTCGTATCTCTCTATTATACCAAGGGCTATACCCCTATCCCGAGACAAAACAAATTACACTGTACTGCATTTCACAAATATTTAACTTTTCAAGTATATTCTTAGAAAGTAGCTTGACTTCAGTATCTATCACTGAGACAAACTGCTGTTTGCAACACCATGAAGGGAACTAATCAGAATGATAGAATAGCAAGCCGTCTTACAACGGCTAGAAATTTTCAAGTCTATCGCGCAGCAGCTGCGTATGCAGCGGAAGCAGTATCTTCACAGTGATGCGAGTTTGGAAGCAGTGACCGACGACGAGGAGCACCGAACAACTCTCGAAAAACAGGCACTGAGACGACGAGAAGGTGACGTCAGAGCGCGATGATCGACACCTGCTCCACATGGCGGTGAATCGCACAGCTTCCTCCAGGCAGCTGGCAGCACGTTGGTCTACTGCTACAGGTGTACAATTGTCGGCTTCGTCAATTCGTCGTCGTCTGCTGCGCCGTGGATTGCGTGCAAGGGTGCCTTTATGCAGGATTCCCCTCACGGCGAATCATCGACGGCTGCGTCGGCAGTGGGCCGGAGGCACAGAGACAGGCGAGCTGATTGGCACCAAGTTGTCTTTTCAGATGAATCACGCTTCAATTTGTGGACCCATGATGGTGGCCGTGTTCGTGTTAGACGTTATGCCGGTCAACGCTGCCTTCCTGAGTGTATTATTAACGACATAGGGTCGAACACCTGAGTTATGGTCTGGTGCGATTTCGTATCATGGACGATCCAATTTGATACGAATTGAGGTAATCTCAATAGCAACAGGTACGTCCGTGAAGTGCTACAGCCCGAAGTCGTTCCCTTTCCTTCAAGGCATCCCTGGAGCATTCTTTCAGCAGGATAATGCACGCCCCATGTTGCGTGTTCGAGACTTCTGTTCAGCACAACGCATGCAACTTCTTCCTTGGCCTGCTTATTCACCGGATATGTCGCCTATTGAGCACGTGTGGGATATGATTGGTCGGCGTCTCGCTCGTGATCCGCGTCCTGCAGTTTCCAAAGACGAACTTTGGTTGCGCATACAAACGATATGGAATTCTCTTCCTCAACAGATATTCAACATCTGTTTGACTCCATGCCACGTCGTATAGCAGCACTTATTGCAGCGCATGGTGGCTGCACCAATACTGATTTGGATGTTAATTTGTTTCTTTGTTTTGAAAATTTCATCATTTATTTGTAAAGTACAAGTCGTTTCTGCATTAAATTTCATTTGATTCTGATGATTCTTTCATGGTGTTGCATTTTCTACAAACAGCAGTATATTTAAATTATAAAACGAACCATTTTAAACAGATATGTTTGTTTCTGCAATATTGAGAGATTCTACGCTATCGTTGGTTTGGTTTCCATATTTAATTCGCACATTCAGACGCCTTATGCCCAAAGTTTTGACATCGAAATTTTTTAAACCTTTATTCTATGTAAACAAAATTTAGATAAATGTCCTTTACCACCACAATTGAAACAAAATTTAGTATTCTGATCATAATTATTTGATCGTTTCTGATTCACAAAATTATCAGATTTTTGTTTTACTTCTAAAATTACATTTACTTTTTTCTCTCATAAAATCATTTTTTATAACCTCGTAAATCTTTAGTTTTCATGAAATTCGTAAATCTTTGCAATCATCAAAACTAATTTATTTTCTTATTTCTATCATTAATTCCTCGAATAATATATTGCATTAAAGCGGTATCTTCAATTCTCCCTCGATTCACTTCCAATCTCTTTCTTATAATTCTTGTATAGATTCAGATTTTTTCATTTTACTGCCTACTCAATACTTCATGCAATTGGGCTGAATTAGTAGTGACCTCGAATTCATCTATCAACACACGTTTTAATTCCTGGTAACGGTAATATTCAATTCGCTTCTCACAACAGGCATTACCACAAGCGATCGTCACATCCTCACAGGTCGTGCTCATGAGTGTACCTCGGTAATAGGTGAAAATTTGCTGGGGTATCTGACGGTTTAAAGCAAGCCCTACAGCGTACTTTTCCGAGCAGTGAGTCGCACGGAATTGGCAGAGTGATTATGGGTCCGAGCAAGATCCAGATCGAAGTCGCCAGTAGCATTTATCTACACGAATGCCTTAAAGTTCATCGTGTGCTGAATTTGTGGTTACGGAGGCAACAGTGAGTGTCAACATAGTGATGACGCTTGGCTCCAAGTGTGCTGGTCTATGATGGAGCTTGAGATCCCACTACAAAGCCCAATCTTGGAGATAGCGACAACCAACATACGAGTCGCGTTGTACATCTTATAACCCACCACAGTAGACAGGAGAATATCGCAACAAGCGCAGGAGTATCGACAGGGTAATAATAGGCCGAATTTTGATAGAAGGCGTTCTCCAGATAGAATACAGGATAGGAGGCCGCAATATAATAATGGATATCGCCAACAAGGAAATAGGTATCCACCCTCAAGGTCTAGGCAACAAAATTATAGGAGGTTAACTAATAGGCGGTCGAATAGAAGGAGGTCCTCGATCGCGCATGGCAAAATCCTCTGTTATGGCTACCATGAAAGTAAGGCCCATAGATATTACCTTATATACCCGTTATTCCAAAGCGATACTTTATAACAGCATTATGGGACACGGGAGCTGAGAGATCATTTATATCACTAGAATTGTATAACGCTATTTTCACTTGTTAGAAGGTAGAGTCGAACCTCACCGTATTTATGGCGCAGGAGCCATGTAAAACCCTGGGGCGCGTAACCTTACTGGTTTGCAAGAAAATTTTGTAAAAAAGTGGCAGTTTCATGTAGTGGAAGGATTGCAGTACCCTTTGTGTTCTAGGTGTGGATTTCATGAAAGCGTCTAAGATTACGCTGGACTTTGAAACAAACAATCTTGCTATTCGATGAGGAGATACGGCAGCTGACAGTAAGGAAGAAAAAAGGTCGAAATCGACGAATCTGTAGTTCGGGTTGCTGGAAAACCAACAGCAACAGTTGCAAAATAGCTCTTCAGAAATACGCGGAGTTATTCTCAGATCAACCAGGTCTCACTCATGTGTTTCTACCACGAAATTGATGATTGAGATCAACCTTGTAGCTTCAATGACCTTACTGCTATGATAGAGCCAAGTATTAATAGAGCTTCACATTCAAAGAATGTTGGAGGAAGGAAACTATTATGCCCATTCAATCCCATATGCTTCCCTGTGGTGTTATGTAGGAAGAAGAAGATCCGGTCGATTCTGACGCGTATAGGTTCTGCAATAGACTATAGGAAACTGAATGCTATCACTAGGTACCCTGCTCCCTTTGCCACAATCGATGATCTGTTAATGGATATACAGAAAACTGTATAATGTCAACGTTGTGGACCCTCAAGTCTGGGTATTTTCGCTGGCTATCAATCCCCGGACATACCTGGGTGACGGCGTTTGTCAAAAAAAAAGGACGCCTTCAAAAAGGATGCCTTCGGATTATCAGGAGTGCAAATCTAATGTGTGTTTCAAAGGAGCGACATCAAGGCTAAAAGCCAGTAGTCGGTAAATTTGTGTATGTATATGGATGATGTTATAATTACATCAGGAGCCGTTTGGTGATCATGTCCATCACCGGAGATAGTTTTTCAGCTATTACGCGACGCCATGACTTTTAAACGCTGAGAAATGTCATTTCAAGAAGAATTGAAATATTTAGGGAGATCATAACAAGTATGGGGTGCACACTGATCCTACCAGGCCAAAGCTGTTCTTGACATACTCCGCACCGAAAATGCACGACAGGTTTCTGGAGATTTTAATGACCGGGATGGCACTGAGGGGAAGAATGATGACGAGATGGCAGGCTTCTGACCTGACACGTAAGATATGCCTGACTTGACAAATTCACCACTCCAAAGGTAAAACGGCATGCTTGTACGCTGACGAAGCAACGGTGCGCCCAGTGGCTGGCGCATGTGCGCCGGTACGCCCCGCATGCGCTCGGCTGCTGGCCAAATGCCGGCACAGCCGCAACAGGCGCACGAAGCGCCGAAGGCTGTTCTTGCCCCGATGAAATTTCTACCGTACCCGATTCCGCAAACTTTGAATCGGTATTGAGGGAATTTTATGATAACCCAATGGCGGGTCATTTTGGCATAAGAAAAACTTACAGAATAAACAAATGTGCTACTTTCCAAAATGAGGAAATTGTGATTATGTTTCAACGTAAGTGACATATGTCAACGCTATAATTATAAAAAACGCTATTTCCAGCTGGACAATTAATTTCTTTAAAACGGCGTACCCAAATGAACAAATTTCTTTAGATTTGCTAGGACCGTACCCAGCCTCGAATCCTGAAAGGCATCGTTTTCTTTAGTAATCGTCGATAATTTTTCTAAATGGGCTCGAATTAATTCCTTTGCGAAAAAGTTTAGCTAAAGTAGTGGCCACTGCCCTTTTAAAAGTTATATATCTAGATATGAGCTCTACTAAAGTAGTTAGTGACAACGGACCCTAATCTACTTGAAATATTTGAGTCCGCGTCGCACCTTGAACATTGAGCACATAAAAATTACGGCTTATAGACCGCAGACTAATGTCTTCGAAAGAGTCAATAGAAATATTGTGCAGATGATTGCCAGTTACGTGCAATCAAACCACACTTATTGGGACCAAATTTACAACAGTTTGCCTATATGTAATTAGAACGGCGGTGCATGAAACAACAGGAAAGACACCAGCCGAACTGTTTTTGTAAATCTGATAAATCGGCCTCCTTCCAAAACTGATACAAGTCCCTCGAGCAGTGATATGGCGTGCAGGGATATTGAAAAACTCTAGCAGAGGTTCAGCAAAGAACGCAGCAGAACAGACAGGCTCGGTAATACAACAAGAGAAGAAGGGAATGGACAGTTAAGGTAACGATCTTGTATTGGTGGAAACGCATCCAATTAGTTCAAGAAGTAATCCAGAAGAGGGTAGCGGAAATTGCAGCCAAAATTTGAAGGACCCTTCAAAGTGGTTCGAGGATACAAACAATGTAGTGATTCTAAAAGCATGGAGGAGACCACGGTCAATATTGACTGCTACGCACCACCAAAGAAAAGGCAATAGAGAAGGAGCTGATTGAACAAAAGTGCCTATAGGGAAGATCGGGAACACAGTCAGGACATAGCAGTGACAAGATAGCTATGAGAGCCCAGAACCTCAATCAGTTAGATGTAAGGGTAATTCGATACAGACCGCTGGGAGTGCTACAAACGAAGGTAAGACCTCAGCGCTGGGAGTAAGACGCAAAAAAAAAGCGTTTCTTAAGGAAAGCGTAGGTCCCAGCCAGCAGGAAGCTAGATACAGGGATAGGCCAGGCAAACGGCAGCAATTATCTAAGACCAGCCTCCTCTCTCTCAACTCTCTCCACCTCCAAAAGGAGAATGCCCATAAGGATGGACGCTGAAAAAGGCGTACAAAGTCATCACTACTAATTCCAGGCCAGCCAAGCGTGTCTGCCAGTGCAAGTGAGAGAAGGACGGAGGAAATAAGGCAACTGAGAGGAGCAGTCAGAAGGAGCCACCATCCGGCAGAGTGGAAGAGAACTGCCATAAGAAGAGAGCAGACCAAGGAGTCCTTGGCAACTTCCGCAACAGGAACAGGCATCGAGGAGGGGCATCCGATATTTCAGCAGAGGAACGAGCCTTTATGGAAAAAGATGTGGAATCGTAAGATGATTCAACTACCCGAGAGCCTAGGAGAAATAGATTCACGCCATATGAATCAGATCCGATGATGTCTTATAAAATGTGTTGTATTGTTCCTTGTTATTACATTTGATTTGAAGACATATTATTGAGACAACAAGTCTTTACTTTTGCGGCTTCAGTTCCAATACGGCAAACGGTATTTTACCCTACTCAAGAGCTGAGAACTTTAATGGAAGGTTTGAATTTAGTTAATTGTAAATCACCAAGTTGGTGATCTTTCCTCTGATGGAAAGCATTTTTTGTTATAAAGATTGGAACTTTTTAAATTGTAAACATTTGTTAAAAATATAACACTTGTTTATTCATTGACTTGTTTTTTTTAAGAGTAGATGTCTGGTTATTTTGCATGAATTGTGTATAATCATTTCATAACTGTATTTATACATACATCTTGGCTCAGCGTGGCGTAATTAGGATCGCGAATAATATTAACACTAGCGCTGCGTAAGTTCGCATTTTGCATTGTTCTGTCTCTGACCAGATCGCGTCATTCAAAATCTTTGAATTTTATGAACGAAGTAATACCAA
>BMAW01018698.1:0-19358 GCA_019974015.1 Nephila pilipes | reverse complement strand
GTCAGTAACCGGATGTTACAAACCTTTGTAGGCCGATAAATCAAAAATATTCGCAGTTTCAAACTGTTGCTCGAACCAAACTGAAATGTTTTCATGCAATTCACCATTAATAGATGCTGCAAGACTCTTTCATGTCTGAAAAGCTATGTTCTGATGCCTTCGAGGGTGTCAAGTAATCATAACACCGCTCTTCAGAATGAATTGCAGACTCATACCGGCTCTGCACTGATGGATTTTTGTTTTGTTTCTACTCCTTGCTTGGGCTTTCTGATTTCTCCGATTCGAATTTTGAATATCATATTGATAAAGCAATATACACTTTAATAGAACTAATATTTTCTTGATTATTTGGCTTTTTGTTCCTTGGAATGCAATATTTAGAATATCACAAATGTTAATCACTCCAAAGTATAGTCATTAATAGTTTTTAATTTAGATCACCAGAGACATTTTACTGTAAATTAAAACCAGTAAAATTTCTTATTTTTCCGTATTTTTAGTATCGCTATCAGTACTTCAAAAATAAACTTATGCAAAGTCTTAATTTTTCTTTGTTGAGATCTTCTTCAGTGCATAGCTTACTACATTAATACTATCAATTCCTCATATTTAGCAAATAAGAATAAATTCTGACTCACCCTTTCTCCTGAATTTATCCTGGTCACAGCCCTAAGCCGTTGGTCTGGCTATTACACTTTCTTTTTATTTCAGAAGTTCACACCTGGCTAATAATCATGAGTCCATAATTTCCTCACGCAGATTTTATATCCTAATCGAGTCCTAATGTGCTTTCATATCTATTCAATACGCGCCCTCAACTTCCGCATACTTTAAGTTCCTTATCAGTTATCATCTACTCAGGCCCTCAATCCATTTCTTCATAAAATGTCGATATCCTTGGTCCCAATTTCTCTGATTTGTGTGGATGTACTATATATAATTTTCAAAAAACAAACTTTGAATTAGCACACAGAATTTAATATTGACGTTTCATATTAACATAAAGTTTTCACATAGTTGACGAGACATTTCAAAACATTTAAAAACATATAAAACAATATCTATCAGCGTCTTAAATCATAAATCGTCTAGAGTTCAACAAGAGCGTCTTCTGTTCCGATGACTACCGTCGACCTCTCCTTCAAGAGGGTTCATCATTAGCATAGAACAGCGCCTCTATGATCGGGTGTTTCTTACTACAAACCCAGTTTCTATATATATATATATATGTGTGTGTGTGTGTGTGTGTGTGTGTGTGTGTGTGTGTGTGTGTGTGTGTGTGTGTATAATCCTAACTATAGAAAGGGGGGAATGGCTCTTATTTTTATGTTTTCTAGTGGTTGTTCCGGATTCAATGAAGAGGCGGATTTTTAACAAGATGACATTTAACTAAACAATATGTATTTGCAAAGTATTTACAAAGTTAAATTCAGACTATTCGGTATACATATTTCATTCGTAGCATTCCTAATTAAACATAATTAAAATAATATTTTTTTTAATAATACTTCATACATAATTAAAATAATACTTCAGTGATATAAAGGAATAGTTGAAATACTTGACAAAATTTAGAACAGAAACAAGAATTAAAAAGTCGCTAAAATTTTAAAACTACTAAGATAACTTGCAAATATTTTTTTAGATTATATTAAAAGCGTTAGTAAAATGAAATATTTTTTTAATTACCAAAAACCTAGAGCAAAAGAAATGGAAAATTACACAACAAAGTAATTAAGATATATATCAAATACCTCAAAGAATATTAAAGAAATAAAATAAAAATAACATGAATGCATATATATATTGTGTGTGTGTGAATGATGCATTTCCTGCCCACAGCCGTAAATATAAATATAACAGGTCAATTGAAAAGTCCCCGGCCTACCATAGTAAAACACATTTTTTTGGCAAAAATAATTTTTTTTATTCTACATAATTCCCTTCAAGCACTGATACACTGATTATAGCAACCCTCCAACTTTTCGATACCATTTTTGTAGTACGATTTGTCCTTTGCTTCAAAATAGGCCTCAGTTTCGGCGATCACCTCTTCATTCGACGAAAATTTCTTCCCAGCGAGCATTCTTTTGAGATCTGAGAACAGGAAATAATCGCTGGGGGCCAGATCTGAAGAATACGGTGGATGAGGAAGCAATTCGAAGCCCAATTCATGGATTTTTGCCATCGTTTTCACTGACTTGTGACACGGTGCATTGTCTTCGTGAAGCAGCACTTTCTTTTCCTTCAAATACGGCCGTTTTTCGGCGATTTCGACCTTCAAACGGTCCAATAACGCTATGTAATAGTCGCTGTTGATGGTCCTTCCTTTTTCAAGGTAGTCAATGAAAATTATTCCATGCGCATCCCAAAATACAGACGCCATAACCTTGCCAGCCGACTGATGCGTTTTCCCACGCTTTGGAGCGGGTTCATCGTGTGCAGTCCACTCGGATGACTGTCGATTGGACTTCGGAGTGAAATGATGGAGCCATGTTTCCTTCATTATCACATATCGACGCAAAAACTCGGGTTTATTACGCTTGATCATCTTCAAACACTGCTCCTCCGAATCATTAACTCGTCGTTGTTTTTGGTCAAAAGTGAGCTCGCGCTGCACCCACTTTGCACAGAGCTTTCTCATACCCAAATATTCGTAAATGATATGATGTACACGTTCAGTTGATATCTTTAGAGTGTCTGCTATTTCATTCAATTTCAATTTACGGTCATTCAAAATCATTTTGTGGATTTTTTTAATGTTTTCGTCGGTAACAACCTCTTTTGGGCGTCCACTGCGTTCACCGTCTTCGGTTCTCATTTCACCACTTCTAAACTTAGCATACCATCCTTGATGGTTGATTTTCCTGGGGCAGTGTCTGGAAACTCGGCATCAAGCCAAGTTTTTGCTTCAACTGTATTTTTTCCCTTCAAAAAGCAATATTTTTTTAACACGCGAAATTCCTCTTTATCCATTTTTTTCACAATAACAAAAGTTGCTTCACTCAAAATGTTATAATTCACAAACTAATGATCCGACAGCTGTCAAATTTATACACGCATCTTTTGAGGGTTAGGGCTAACTAAAAAACATAATGATTTAATTCTAGTAGCGTCATCTATGTGTCAGGCCGGGGACTTTTCAATTGACCTGCTATATATATATATATATATATATATATATATATATATATATAATGTATATTTACGGCTAGGAAGCTAGATTAAGAATTATATAGATCATATGGCATTAGATATAGGGGTATTAAGTATTTCACAAGGAACCTTAGTGACGAATAGGAGAATATACTTAATACTTCACAGCATGGTAAAAGCTGATCTTAGTAGATTTGAAAACAGTGCAAATTAATAAAGAGGAATGAGAGCACGAAACAACGATGAATTTACGACGCATTATTGTGGCAGGAAATATTTAACATATATTAGGATATTAATTTAGTGGATATCATTACACAAACACTCGCGCGCGCACACACACATATATACCATCTCTTTGATCTGTGTGACTTATAGCCCTCCGCACATGCGACAACAAAAATGAGTAAATGTAAATAATGAATTAAAAAAACTCTGCATAGGTAGAATCGAAAAATTCCCCAAGTTCACACCTAGAGCGCAGCAAGGTTTAGACATAAAAAAATTATATTCAAATGAAGTTCAGCATGCTCATCTAAAACTATTTGTTTCAACTCAAGAATATTAGGTATAGTAAAAATTACAATTTTGCTTTCAACAGCAGTTTTTTTTAAATGAAAGGAAGCATTTTTTTTTACTAATACGTTTACGCAGAAATTCATTTGCTTTTTTTTTATATTACGTAATTTTTGAAATTATATTGTTATTTACAGTATGTACTATTGTGTACATATTATGCATTTTTTACATTGCCTACAATTTTTAAAATCCGTTTGAAATAATATATATATATATATATGTGTAATATAAAATTATAATTAAGAACAAAGTAGATTTTAGTTAAGTTTTTAGTTTTTTTAATAACGTCGCACTAGAAGCAACACGAGGGCTATTGGCGACAGACCTCGTAATTTTGAACCTCGGTTACGTGACGAGGACGACATCTGAACTGTCATGCCCTCTCCTAACCTCCACACCACGCCAATGGGAGGACTTTGGACTCCGTACATCGGTTAACGTGCACCGGCCCCGGCAGTACGGCGGGTCTCTTGCGACCAAAGATCGAACCCGCGACTGAACTAAAACCGCCGATCACGTATCCGAAACCATGACCGCTATATATACGAGGGTTGCTATTTATATTTCTGGCCTTGGCAACAGTAAGTGTTGCTAGGCGACCGCAGACGATTTTAATCGAAAGTTTGATATTTTTAAACATAAATTCAGCAAACGATTTACCATTATAGCTTTATTTGTGTTGTTGACAGTAAATTGAAAAGTTCTTCTCTGTCAAAAAATGGAATTGAATCGTGAACATTTCCGTGCCATTATTTTTCATAACTTTCGACGTGGATTGTGAAGACAAGAGTGCTTCGATGAACTTAATTCTTTATACAGCGATAAAGCGCCATCCTACAGCACTGTAAAAAATTGGTATAACGAATTTAATCGTGGTCGATGTTCGATCCAGGACGAATCCCGTGCAGGTCGTCCAAAATCCGTTGTTGTGCCAGAAAAGATCAATGCTGTGCGTGAACTGATAAAGCAAGATCGTCATGTGACATACCGTGAGATAGAGGCGTCTTTGGACATTAGTATGACTAGCATCAATAAAATATTGCATGAACATTTGAGCGTAAAAAAAATTTGTTCGCGTTGGATCCCGCATAATCTGACAAACGCTCAAAAAAAGGCTCGTGTCGATTGGTGCAAGGAAATGTTGGAAAAATACATTCAAGGTACATCAAAGGCTGTGTATAACATCTACACAGGTGACGAATCATGGATCTATGCATATGAGCCGGAAACAAAACAGCAATCAACTGTATGGGTCTTCCAAGATGAGGCAAAACCAACAAAAGTTGTTCGAGGAAGAAGCACATCGAAACAAATGATTGCCTGTTTCTTCGGCATTAACGGTCATGTGGCAACAGTGGCGTTAGAGCAACGCAGGACGGTCAATTCTGAATGGTACACGACCATTTGTTTGCCAGAAGTCATCGGAGAAATTCGAAAAAAGCAGAAGAACAGGCGAATCATTCTTCATCATGACAATGCGAGCTCTCACACATCGACTCAAACAAAGGCATTTCTGACGGAGCGAAAGATCGTACTGATGGGTCATCCGCCGTACAGCCCTGATTTGGCACCCAATGACTTCTTCTTATTCCCACACATCAAAAATAAATTACGTGGACAACGATTTTCGACCCTCGAAGAAGCGGTTGATGCATTCAAAACGCATGTTTTGGAGTTACCTCAATCGGACTGGAAAAAGTGCTTTGAAAATTGGTTCAAACGCATGCAAAAGTGTATTGATCATCATGGAGAATATTTTGAAAAACAATAAAACCAATTTCGATCCTACATATTTGTTTTTTCATTATTAGGACAGAAATATAAATAGCAACCCTCGTATATAGCTGAATTTCATTCAGATGGAATTGTATAAGTTACATTATTGATTAAGAGATCTTTATTTTCTTCTTCATACAAATAACCAGGGAGTGAAGTAATTAAATGACGGAGAAAATATCATTCACAAACAGCGAGACAAAAACAAACGAACGAAAGAGAGCGCACGTTACATGAAACAGGAGAAGCGCAGGAAAGTGAGTGCGCGGAAAAGATTGCATCAGTTTTTATACTCGCTGGGGCTCAGGAAGGTGTACCCACTACAGTTAATTTCGCAAAGAGAAGATGATAGCTCCAATTAACGAGCGCATAGTTAGTTGATAGATAAAACGTGAAAGCAAGTTAAAATGTTGAAAAGCAAGTAATTATGCAGAATTATCGCTGTCATCACACACACTTATATATATATTTATGTGTGTGTAGGATTTTCCAGCTAATTATCAAATAATTAGTTGTATTTTCAAATGTAAAGTAAACCAGTTCATCAGTTACTCTATAAATGGCACCACGAATCAGCGTCATGTGATAGCTCATGCAGCGCCACCTGTTCCTGAACAAAACTGAGTGACATTTAGTTCTCGTACTTTTTCCACCACTTCCCGCCCCTCTCTCCTCTGCCCTTCTCCGATGAAGTGAACTCCAAACGCCAGAGCACGTTCCAATCCCCATCGCTGATATGCGATACAATTAGGCCGTCATCTATCTGTCTCAGAAAAACTGTTTACTCCTAATAGAGATAACATGTATATAGATTAATGTGTATATATTTTCCCTTCATCTCTCCTTCTTATAAACTTAAGTAAAACTACTTCAAGCATCGTCATTGAATTGATACGAAGTCATCACAGAATCCGGTAATGGAAATACTCCCCTAGACAACCAGCCCTTTGGGTAAGAGCAAACCAGTGTAGATTCGGGATGTACAATCACCCCGTTCTACACACACACACACACGTATATATATATATATATATATATATATATATATATATATATATATATATATGTATATATAATGTTTCCTCCAGTGTTTAAAACCCGTCTGAAGAGGGCATTTTTGTAAAGGGGTGAGTATAAGATGTCTCTTACACAATCCCCTCAGATCAGAAACATACTTCGGACGGAAGAAGTAAGTGTGCAAGCGAATGAGTTGACACTCGAATGCTTCGGATCATATGGTGATTGAAGTGCTAAAGGTAATCTGCACTAATCCTCAGGGTAACGCGACAGGATTTAAAAGAATAAAAAAAAAACTGTTGTTATTATTTAACAAATGAGTACGTCTGATTTTATATGAAGTTTAAGGATAAGTGAAAGTAAGCTAAGTTAATAGCTAACTAAGCTAAAGTAAGAAAAGTAAATAACAATCAGGGTATTATTAGTTAAAAAGTTATTGTTAAGAATAGTAAGGAATGACAGTTTGTAAAAAATCAGAAGTTGCAGAAGTTATCAGTGAAGGAAAAAGTTTTTTATTAAAAATAAGTGTGAGAAAGATAGGTAAAACTAAGTTATAAATGAAATGTGAAAAAAGTAGTATATATATGTGTTGCTTTGTAGAAGAAACATCCGATCCTAGAGGGCACTGTCTGTGCTACTGAAGGGAGTTCGCTTTCGAAGGAGAGTCGATTGGAGTCATCCAAACGAGGAAGACACCCTTGTTGATGACTCGTAGATATATGGACGACTTGTTGTGTTAGAAGTTAAAGATGCTTATTTTTGTTTGTAGATGTTATTGTGAAATGTTTCGTCCAGTGTGTGAAATGTTATGTTAATGTGAAACGTCAATATTGAATGTGCTTAAGTTTAAAGTGTGATTATTTAATTAGAATAATTAGTAAAATCGGCCATCCTATATATATATATATATATACACTCTATAACAAAAAAAAAAACGACGCACCAAGAAGGAGTTGTCCGATGAAGACAAACAATTGCGGATTGGAAAATTATGTACAGAATAGAAACTGATAAAAATTTCAGAAAAATTGAATGATTTATTTCAAAGTTACATCGTTACAAATTAACAAGCACAATAAGGCGTTGACCCATATCTAGCCTTCATGCAAGCTGCCACACAATGTGCCACAGAGTGAAAAGTTCCATGATGGTCTCCTGTGGTATTTCTTGCCAAATTTGCTCCAATTATCGGGCTAGGTCATCAATATTCCCTGGTAGAGGCAGTCGCCTTCCCATCATATCCTAGACATGCTCTATTGGAGAGAGATCTGGCTGGCCAAGGAAGTGTTTGAAAAACTGTAAGACAGTTCATAGCAACACATGCCGTATGTGGTCCGGCATTACCTTGCTGAAAAATAATTGCAGGGTACTGCAAAAGGAACGGTAGCAAAACAGGTCTCAGAATGTCGTCAACTTAAAACTGTGCTGTAAGTGTGCCTCTAATGACGACCAAAGGAGTCCGGCTATCAAGGGAAATGGCATCCCAGATCATAACTCCTGGTTGAGGGCCTGGGTGGCTTACAATAGTGAAAGCAGGATCGGCACGCTGCCCTGGGCGTCTCCAGACACGTCTTCAATGATCGTCAGGACACAGTTGGAAGCGGGATTCGTCTCTAAACACTATACGTCCCCAGTAAGCATCATTCCTACCTGATCGAACCAAGCACCACTGTAATCTGGCTCGACAGTGTGCAGGCTTGAGTAACAGGTGGTGTAGCGGTCGGTACGAGCGTAGATTTCGCTCTATCAGCTGTCTGTGAATATTAATGTTAGGGACATTCGTGGATAGACTTCATGGTGGACACTCGTGTGCGGGTCGCATGTCTGATGGTCGATAACGATGACTCTGTGACAGCTGATCTGATAATCACTCTCTCCTCCCAATCTGCTGTGGCCCTAAGTCGACCGCTCCCATCATGACGCTGAAATCTGCCATTGTCCACCCATTCTTGCCAGTATCTTCTAATCGTCGCATCGCTTCGACCCATATGACGAGCGATTCTCCGATTTGCCCAACCTACCTCCTTCAATCCAATGATATGACCTCTTTCATACTCTGACAGTTGTTCATAATGAACTCGTATCCTGCGTCGAGGCATTTTTTCAGTCGTTGAAAGGTATCCTGAATCGCAATGCAACAGAAAACTTGAACAGCTGATTGAGAACTGCTTCTTATATACACCTGCTGAGTGCGCAGTTCCGATGCGCTGTAGCTCGCGCTATTCATTCATTGGACACCAAATTTTACTCATTTGCATGTTCGGTTCAAATGTTTTTGCTTACGAAATTTCATTACAATCAGACAACTTTTTCTTGGTGCGTTCGTTTTTTTTTGTTATAGAGTGTATACATATATATATGTATGTATGTATATATATATATATATATATATATATATATATATATATATGTGTGTGTGTATATATATATATATATATATATATATATATATTCCGCCTTTTTCTCTTCTTCCAATGTGCCTGGACTCCGAACGCCATCGCGTGTTTCGGCGCCCTTTGCCAATATGCTATGGATTTGGGCTGCCATCCATCCTTATCCAAGGAACTAGTTAAGTCAAGAAACCTGTACATAGTAATATTATAAATAGTCTTACTTCATCTAATCACGAATAAAAGTAATGATTGAATTTCGAGCCTCATCATTGGATTAATAAATAAATTGAAGTCAACCAGGAATCCGGAAATGAATTCCTTCCCCTAAACTCCGAAGCAACAGGAGGTGTCTCGTCCAGACAGATACCACCTATATATATATATATATATATATATATATATATGTGTGTGTGTGTGTGTGTGTAGAGTGCATATGCGTGTTATAACGGATGTGTATTACGATACGTTCGTCGTTACAGCGTGTGTGTACACTATCTCTCTATATATACATATAAAAGGATTGAAAGCCCTGTACGCTGAAAAAATAATCAATATTTTCTTAATACAATAGAAGTAATGTAAGATATAAATAAATGACGCCAATTGTAAAAATGAGGTGCGTGTTGCAGTTAATGAAGAATTTAACCTCGTATTCTTAAAGTTGGTCAAGTGAATGAATTCGCTTAGAACTATTTATGAAACTGATCTTCAAGATTCTAGCTTTCACGATTTTAAGTTGCCACGAAATCTTAAGAAATGTTATGTTTTATTGTTTTTCGAATCCTAATAGATTGATTTTGGTTTAGTGTCCATGCGTCTTTGAACAACTTAATGAATCATTTCATGATGTTGAAATGAGCAATCCTTTTTAGAACACTTTTTTTACTTACAAAAGTTTTTATTTTGTTTTTAAAATTTGCCTATATTAGATAAATGATTTTGGATTATTCAATACAATTATCAGATATTTAAAAAAAGATTTATTTCTTCCTTTTTAAATATCTTATAATTTTACGAGGTTTTTCCCCTTTTTTTTTTTTTTTTTTTTGTTTTAATTGGATATGTAGGAGTTGCCTCAGAAACATTTGTAAGAAAAAGTGTAAATTCAAAAGAAAAATATCTACAGATATTCATATCTTACATGGTATATCTGAGTGAAGTACGAAAAAAATATGGATTCAGATTTGTCGTCGCCATTTTGCTTCCAGCTGTCACCGTCGTTTAGACCTGGATTCATTTCTCAAGAAACCAAGCAACAATCCAAACGATGGTTTGTTGATTGTTAATTTTGTCCAAAGAAGACGAAGATAACCAAAAAAGATGTGGTGACGACTTTATGGGATTCGAAGGGCATTATACTCATGGACTTCTTAGAAAAAGGGAAAAAAGATCTCTAAACAATATACTACATTAATTATGCCATTCCCAGTTCCGATTCCTATCACTGGCCTTTTTTGAGCCACCTTCGTTTACATAAAAAGAAAAAGTACTTCTACGCTCCTATTTATTAATGCCGCGTAAAATATGAAGGAAGACGTAGCCTCTAGGGAATTGAAATGACTGTTAATACAATACCTCTTCTGATCTAATATTGTATGTAATACAGTAGACTTTACTTCTCGAAGCGAATGAAAATATCACAGAAACACAAATTTTGCATTTGTAGTAATTGAATCCTTTTATTTTTAGACTAAAAAACTGTAGTTTTTCTTTTATAATTAAAAACTAATTAAAGAACCAGTTCTTCGTTCTGGTGAATATTTAAGATATCTGTACACCTTTAAAACGTCGTTTTTGTTAAAATGTTTGATTTTTTCATTTTATTGTTAATTTAAAAAAAAAAAAATCTTTCCATAGGTATTTAAATTTTGTTTATGCCTTATTTATTGCTTAAGTTGGAGAGATTTGAATGTTATTCGATAGCTAATTCCTGAAATCGGAAGTGCGTGTCTTCATTCCGGAAAGTGAAAAAAAAAATTTATTTCTGAAGTACAAATAATGAAGTGTAAGAAAGCTTGCGCTTTATGATTTCCATTACAGCGCCGTCTAGCGACTCACTTCTTATTCTTCACCTACTCAATGTATGGTGAAAATTGCTTGTTTAGATATTTTCTATCACCCCTTAAAGATATTTATGATAAAATAAAAGAAAGCTAAAAATGAAAAGAAAATTTCCATACAAAGTTTTGCAAAAGACAGAATTAGTCACTCAAGGTGCGTTTTTTTCATAATTATTAAATTACCCAGTTAAATATAAGAATTAAAGTAAATGATGAAAAATCGAGAAATGGACAATAGTAAACTTTTCCGATATTAAAATTAAAGGAAACGATAAATTATTAAATTGAATATTATATCAGCTATACGTAATTAAAATTAAAGCAAAAGATAAATTATTAAATTGAATATATTTAAGCTAAATGTAATTAAAACTGGAGCAAACGATAACAAATTGAAAAGTGATCTGGTATGCAAAACATTAACTAACTAAAACAATAGCCCCTTGGGTGGCTAAACAATAAAGTAGTTATACAAGTCATCATATACTCACACATACATATATAGCAATAGAATATCAAATGAATAACATTATCAATAGTATTTTATTATTACCAGATTATTTAGGAACAAGTATATATATATATATATGGAAAGAACAAGTGTATATATATATATATATATATATATAAATTAGAAGGATCAAATTTTAACCTAGACAAGGCATCAGTATTACCATGGTGACTATCTTTCCTAGATGTAACGCTCATTTTATAAGAATGTTGAGCTAATGCTTAGCGAGAAAATTTTGCACCCTGAGGGGTACTTTAAGTTAAACAAGTCAATGCACTGTAAACGGAAATTATTTGTATTTCAGTACCAAATATCTATGAATCAAATTTTTTAAATGAGTCTGACACAAAAAGCTTCTCTTTTTGCTCCGAAAAACTGATAAACAGATTACATGACTATATTTCTGGAGTTCATGATTACACTTGAGTTATGATTGAGTTTCCTATATAACAGTTTGTAACCAAGGATTTGATATTTTTCAAATGCAATTGAAGGTAAAGAGTCAAATCCTCTGATTTTTCCGAGCAAATTCTTCTTTTTTTAGAAGTAATGACACTATTTACTTGTCTTCTCTAAATCTCTGACATTTTAATTGATTCTTTCCTGAAAATCTCTTTCTTGTACTTTCCAATATCCCAATCCCTTTTGTGCATTCTTCTACACAGAGTTAAACTTTTCGAATTTTGGCTCAGGTCTTTGACATTTTATTTACATCATTTATCCTATTAATGATAGCAACTAATTCAGCATTCCTATTTTTCAACTTTCTCTTCCTATCTTCTATATAAATTTCTTGAAGTGCGGCTCCAAGTTCTTCTTTTCTTCAACAAAAATTATTATTAAGAAGATTTCCTAGTTAGCTTGTTCTTTCCTGTTTCCTGCCTCATTCTTTCATTAAGTGCCTCCTTGTTTTCTTGCGTGAGTTTCCGAATATCGTCATATGATCGATCAATTTCCTGTTAGTTTGTTACAGAGAGTTGATTAAATAACTCTTATAGAAGCTCACTGCGCAAGGAGTGTTAAATACACTGCATATACTTGAGACTAGAATCGAGATTGGCTAAACTTCTCTCTTTAGGATGATATGATCTTTCCAAAGCTGTTACTTTTTCCTTCATTAAACGTATATCTGTCTTCAATTTGTCAATCACATATTTATTTTTGCTGTTGCTCGTTTCAGCTTTGTTTGTCACTGGCAATTTGGTTAATTTGGCTATCAATACCTGTCAATCAATTGTTGAATCAATTATCTTTCTTGCTCATTAATTTTTTTGTTAAAAGCTGCAAATGGACCTTGTGTAAATCCAATCTTTCTTCCTTGAATCAAAGTAAAAAAAACTACTAGTCAAAGTACCTTTATGAGATACCTGATCACATTCTAATATAATGCAATCCAGATTACAGATCCAAACTATTTGTGTAGCAACTTCTAAACAGCTACAGATAAGAATCTTTCCAAAAATGTATTTCATTGTTCTTTCGTGTATTGGTTCATATTTTATTTTGCTTATCTTGGGAATTTCATCGTTAGTATTAGGATCATAACATTTTTATACAACAGTCTATTTAGAAGCATAAATATAACTTCACCAGGAAGCTAACGATTCATATCTTGCAAGATTTTGGTACCAATTTTATCTTTTTATCAATGTGATAAATAATTTATTACCAGAAGTAACCTCAACAGCCGTATAAATGGTTTTATCGCAATCGAAATTCTCAATAAACATGCCTTTGTAAGAGTTGATAATTTGCTCTTTTGACTACTTCCTTTATCTCTAAAAGTGTAAGACTTTTTTTTTCACTATAACGACCATTGAGGATGAGCCAGTCATAGATTTTAACTCTCGGATTTTTTTCGTTAATTATTCTTTAAGCATAGTTACATTTTGCTGTATTAAATTTTCCTGATACCACAGTTCATTTCATTCACTCTGAATAATATCTTTTTTTCATTTTATTGAAAGCTTTATTTTGGTTGTCAATGTCATGGTAATTTTCCAGTTCCTTTATGAGTTCCTCAATTTTTATTTCGAATGCTGTTTTCTTTTCTCCATCGTTAGTAGAATCTTCTTGCGTCTTGAAGAACTTTAAGTCTGCCTCTTCTATTGAACGATCATCTTTTGCGTTTTGGTAGAGACTTCTTTCCACTCACTGCTAACATTATACTAGTTACATTAGAAATCACGCCCTTGTCATCGTTATTTCCCGACATTTCATTATGCGGTTCTTTTGATTCTTAAACTGACGTCTTTGAATAATGGCTACTCTCGAGGAGTTTGATATTCTCTTTGAGCATAGTGTGCGTTGAAAGGATTTGTATTAAATCGTTAGTAAGTCTCTTTGAAGCCGTACTTGGGGACATCCCTATGTAAATTGTCATTAATTTTCATTTTAAAGATTCTGAGAGATATTGTTTCACTTTAACCAAAAGCTGAACTTATTTCTATTTTTCTTTTTCCATCATGAGGTACATAGGCCACCAAATTTTCACGCACTACAGATACCATTCAGATATGTATTTCCACATTTGACTTCGATGATTTTTAAATCATCCACTCCATCAGAAATATCCATCAAAATCATTATTTTCTTGGAGGTTAATTAACGACTCAATTAAATAAAATTAGGTTTAAAAGTTGATCATTGTTAAAAAAAAATGTATCTTTCCATTTGGAAAGATACGTCTTTCCATTTGGATAGATCATATCTTTACAATTCACCCGTAGCTAGCAAAAGTAATAAATAGTAGAAATTAATGTAAAACATAACAACAATAAATATTCATGCCTTTCTTGAAAAAATTTTTCCCAAGCAAATCAGTTTGGTAATTAAAATATAAATTTTCCCTCTCATTTAAGAGTGTACCACACAGTTCTTTAGGTTCAAATACATTTATTAAGTGAAAGCATGATTTTGAGTTGGCTGACAGTAATATATTTAGATATAATTTCTTTGGGAATTACTAATGAACCAATTCATTCTTTCAATAATTTAAATGTCATCAGATAATTTCTACCACTAAGATAAATTAGTACAATCTCGCATACATTTTATATACTGCAATGGAAAGCTTACCATTTTGATGGAAAACAATATTCTTTTTATTATGACATATTTTCTTAAAACGATAACTTGTCCTTTCATTCCCATTTCCCATTAATAATGTACATTATAAGTATAAAACATGCTATGATGTTTTTAGTAATATCAAACAGAAAACTACAATCAGCACTATTTTCATTTTCCATTGAACTACATATCGTTCGTTGATAAATATCAACATAACGTAATTCTTGAAAATAAATATCATTACAGACTCAAAGAATGAAAAATAATATTTATAATACAACAAAAAGAGCTTAGATATGACCATAAATAATTTAAAATCTAAAAATTGAAATTATTGACATACTTCATCAAAGCATGTCGAACATCAAAGTTGCTTTCGTGCATTAAATATAAACAATGGAAAATAATGCATGGGAGCCATTCTGATTTCGAAAAACTCCATTCTTTAATAAATCAGTCAGCCTAAGAATCATAAAATGTAATAAAGTTTAAACTATAATAGAACAAAAAAGAAACCAATAGTTACAGTCAGATTAAATAATTGACACGGGTAAATTAATTTAGATCAGCTGCTGGCTTATGAATATAACAGAAGGAAAATAGGGTTAGTTTTCAACAAGAAAACTTCTAAGTAACACAAAGTCTAAAGTACAGAAAATAGTGTATTAAATTAAGGACTGAATCACTAAAAGCAAATTGGGTTAAAATTTTACAAAGCAGGATTATTAGAAATAAAACAAATTAATCAACAGCAACTTGAAAAACAAAAAATCAATACTCAATAAATTAGAGAAAATCAAGAATCAATAGAGTTAAAAGAAAATATGGTTAGTTTACACGAAGTTGGAATATTAAGAAACAACGAAGAAAATTATTACTACATAAAAATAGATTTTAATTAACTTACACATATAGTAGTTATTTTCAAAACATTCTTATCATGAACAGAACAATATTTTTTATGAATAAAAATCTACAACCGAAGACATAATATAAAATTTAACAATTTAAAGTGACGTTTACATTTACGTGGGACTTCCAATTCATCAAAATATCCATCGCTTAAATAAAAATGAATGTTTCAAAAAAGTAATGAACAAAGAATAAATAAGAACATGTCATAACAAAATAAAATATTAAAACGAAGCTGTAACTATTTGAAAGTAATAATGCCATTATATTGATCAAATATACCAAAACTTTATTTAACCAATTCAAAATTAATACGAAGTGAATTAAGTTTTAGTAAATGATGTTTAAATGAATAAAAAATGTAAAATAAATATGAATGAAAAAATGTGAAAACAAAATAAAAATTTGAAAATGAAGCTGTAACTATTCCAAAGTAACAATGACAAATAAACCAATTGCTTCATTTAGTGAATTTAAATACAAAATTATCATTAGTGAACTTAGCTTTGATACGTTTTAAAGAATAAAAAAATGTCAAAAAATAATAAAACTATTCTTATTTAGTGAATGGAAATAAAAAAATTAACATGAAATAAAATGTTAATACAAAATGAAATATTAAAAATGAAGCTGTTATTGACAGTACTAATATCATTGCATCGACAAATAAGCCATAGGCTTTATTTAGCGAATTGAAATGTATTTTGTGAGTTAGTGACCATCGCATAAATTTTCTTCTCTAAATCTTTTTCCTTCTAAATTATTTATCAAAAACACTAATTAATTTTCTTATCTGAAGCAATGCAATTCACTAAAAACGTCAAATAAGATATTTCATTAAATGTAAAGGGAAAGTTAATGTAATAAATTTGAAAGAAATCAACATATGTAATAAATTTGAGCAATGAAAATAACAATAAAATTAATAAAAAATTTCAACAGGCAGTCTGAAATACAAAAATAAAAATTTATGTGTTGTAATAATTATTTAAATTTTGATAATGTAATAATTCAAAGTTTACACTTGATTGATTGATTGTTTTGTGGGATACGAAGCAACAATGACTATTATCCCCTTTTTCATAGATTATTTTTATTCAATAAATATCAAAATATTTCATCGTTTGCAAGAATGCCCTGAAAACTGGTTTATTAGCCACGGTTCTCTCCAAAAATTCTTTGAAATTAATATTTTGCTATGGGTCTATCTTGAGAATATTCCAGAGAAGATTTCTGTGAGTGGCGTAATTATTGCAGGTCAAAGGAATATGTTCCATATCATTGATGTGGCTACATGTCCTACACTGTGCGTTATAATTTAAGTTGAATTTATGCAAAAGCCCTGGAGTTATAATCATTTTGCTGATGATTCGAGTGCTTAGTATTTCCTCTCTTCTATTTTTTGTCCATTTAGATATTTATTATGTCAATGGTGGAGATGTTTCCTAAGATTTCAAAATATTTGCTTGAATAATAGTTTTCATTGGTTCTTTTCATTTTGTCGTGGAAAATTTCACTATTGATGTCTTCTGGGGCAATCCAGACAAAGTATTCATTAGGTTCCATTACCGATTTTGCGAGTTAATTAGCCTGTTTAATCTAAAAAATTTTCGAATGTCCCGGAATCCAAAGGAGAATCGACTGAGTTAAAAATTGTGATTGAATGAAGATTTTACTGGCTAGTCTATGTATGACTTTTGGGGGTTTTATATTGTAATTTCTTAAAGCTGATAGCACAGAATGGCTATCTGAGAGAATTAGCAGATTTTCTTTAGATTCAGTTAAATCATCTAGAGCTTGGCATATAGCAAGTGCTTCAGCTGTAAAAATCGAATTGATATGATTTACTCTGTAGGCGAAAGATGCATTTTTTGTGATATCTGCTTTTGATGTCATATGTTGATTTTTTGATGCGTCCGTAGCTATAAGGAAAAAATCTGAATCTATGATTCATTATTTCCTCAAATTGTCCTTTTATTATATGAGTTAGTAAGTTTTTATTTTGGAATCCAAATTCCTCCGTATAGATCTCACAAGGAAGATCTGTATAATATATCAATCTGAGGATTGATATGATTTGTTTTCCATCAATACCTAAAATACGGAAAGAATTCTTGATGTTGTTTCTGTCCCCTTGCAGGATTTCCAGATTTATTGTTTCAAACGTATTGTGGTGCATAGGTGTAAAGTTATCGTTTGATATATGAGATATAAAAAATTTATTAGCCAATCATCTTATTTTAATATAGATAATTTCCTGATTAGCCAGTTGTAAGAGCACGATATTTGGGGTCCATTGTAGAAGTCTCAATGCAATTCTAAGAGCTTTTGTTTGTGTAATATTGAAAGGTTTGAGCTGGTTATCAGACCATTTATTTATGATATGACAAGTGTAGTAAAAGGTACTACATATACTATTGTTAATTAATTTAATAAGATCTATAGCTCTTGGGCCATAGTGTTTACATGCCATGCCTTTTAGAGCATTAATTTTTTTAAAGTTTTATTTTTCATTTGATTTGTCATAAAATTATTTTGTTTGCGTTTAGAAAAATATATTCCTAAATATTTAATGGATGATTGTTATGGGAGTGGGTACCCAGCCAACATATTAGTAGGATATATTTGAATTCTCTTGTTTGAAAGTTCTGCTATTGTACTTTTGTCGGGACATAAAGTACGTTTCCAGTATTTGCACCATTTTGTGATTCTTTCCAGAGTATCTTGTAATTTTTTATGGATGATATCGAGGGAATGATGAGAGCAATAAATAAAAGATCATCAGCTTAAATTGAGCATTCGACTCCTGTTTCTAAAGTTTCAAAGATATCGTACATTTAGATTGTGAATAATATTAGGGGGGGAGAACACTACCCTGAGGGACCCCTTTCAAAACATTCTTCCTTGATGAAAGACATTTCTCTCCATTGCATTTGAAAAGATCTGTATGAAAGAAAATTGTAAATCCATAGTGCTATTTTTCCTATGATACCTAGCTGTAGACATTTATATAAAAGGCCATCTAAATACACGGAATCACAAGCATTCTTGATGTCCAAACTAATTCCAACGAAAAGTTTCTTTTGCTGTTTAGCCTCTACTATAGCTTTATGTATAAGGTACGTTGCAATTCTACAGTCTTTAAACGGAACAATTCCATAATATTGTGGACGAAATTTTCTTTCTATTGTCAGAAAATAAGAGATGCGACCATTTAAAATTCAAAATCTTAGAACAAGAAGTTAGAGCTGTGGTCTATAAGAGGGTATTGTAGTTTTATCTTTGCAGTTTTGAAATCGGAAGGATATTGAATCTTTCCTAGATTTGAGATGAAATCAATTCAAATAAATGTGAAAATAATCAATAACACAATTGCTTGATTGACTATTCAATTTTGAAGAAGCTGTGTCATGATCTGCACCTGGAATAGTGTTTTGGATGCTTGTATAGCTCTAATTCGAAATATGAATGGTTTATTGGCAATTATATTCTTGTTGAGTAAATAAAGGAAGCGGTTCAGTAGGAAATATTATATAAACTAGTGTGGCAAAAATAGGCCTGAATTCGAGGTTCTGTGATATATCTATTATTGACTTGTAGAATATTGAAATTTGATTTTGGATTATTATGAGTAGAAAAATTTCTTCAGAATGTTGTAGAATATTCGTGGATTAAAATATTGTTGTGTATTTAATATAATCTTTTGCAGTTTTGTACGAAATTTGAGCTTACTTGAATATTGTATTTGTTCCACAAGTGAAATGAATGGCTTTTTCGGAAATATTTTTGAGCTTGAATAATTATTACACATACTGTTCTTTACTATGGTGAAAATGACCTGTTTGGTAATCTAATATTTCTAGTATTTTAATTTTGAACTAT
>BMAW01018697.1:70544-140001 GCA_019974015.1 Nephila pilipes | reverse complement strand
AAAGTTCGCCTTTGCGGACTGTTCATACATTCAAAACTGAGGTACTTAGCAGCCACTCCAAATGGTTTTGTTGACAATGATGGAATTAAGGTTAAATGCCCAGCCTCTTACTAAGGCATAACTCCTGAAGAAGCAATAATTACAAAAAAGTTTCTCTCCTGGAAATTCGATAGATTTGGAAAGATGGTTATAAAAAAAAAGTCACGATTATTGCTATTAAATGCAGGGTCAACAGCAAATTGCAAAAAAAAAATGTCTTTTTGTAATAAGGACAAGGATTTTTGAGTTAATATGGCAAAAAAAATAGAATTCTTTTAATTTAATTGTCTATTACCTGAGCATGTTGATCCGTGATATCCCAAGTCGATGCCCGTGCATAACCCAGCTTTGTTTCTGGAAGCACAGGAAAAAAGACAAAAAATTATGTAAATGTAAAATTTTAGTCATTTTGTATCCCTGAGATTATAATACTAATATTGTTAAGATTTTCTTGATATTCAATTAATCTGTACAAAATAATACTTTGATATGATGCTGTAAGTAGAAAGCAAAAATGAGGATTTTAAAGGAATTATAATTTTTTATTACGTTTTTTTAATTAGCATTTACATGTGTTGGTATTGAATATCATATAGTTGTGGGGGAAATGTTATTTAAATGTGTTTGTTTTGTATTTATATTATTGGCTGTGGTAGCCTAATGAATAAGGCAGCGGTTTTCATTGAGTAGAAGGTTTGAGCAGTGATGCCACAAAAGACCTGCCGTGTAGCCTGGGCTGATGCACGTTAAATCTATCGAAGCCCAAAATCCTCCCGTTGAGGTGGTGTGGAAGTTAGGAGAGGTGGGTGTCATCCTCGCCACTTGACCAAGGTCATTGCCAATAGCCCATATTGCTCTTTGTGTGACATCAATAAAACAAAACAAACATTATATTATTGTGCATCACTGTTTATATGACATTTAAAACCCAAAAAAAAACAATTTTATTTTTATTGACACAACTGTATATTCTTATTCAAGAAATTGCCCATTGCCACAAAACATTTTAACTATTTTTACTTAAATAGAGTTTGAGAATAGAATTGGCATATGTATTTTTAAATATATTACTATTTTTGTACATTAGTTTATGCAATACATTTCATACATTAAATATTTAGCCATTTTCATACATTAGTTTATGCAATACATTTCATACATTAAATGTTTAACCATTTTCATACATTAGCAACACATGCATGTTGCATAACTTACGAAGAGAGAGAAAAGAATTTTTTTTTTAAATTATGTATTTTAACTAAAGGAAAATTGTTTGGATATTTATGATAAAATAGAATATACATCTATATATATTATTTGTGTAATCATGTATTATTATTTTTTCAAAACTCCATTTGTAGGAATCAAATTGAAGTATATCGAATTTTTATGATTAAATGAAGAATATAGAAAAAAAAATTATTGCCTGCAAATTTTTTTCTGGTTCTTAGATATGTGCACAATTTAACATAGATAATACATTTCTCAAGAACAGAAACATTATCTTGCTGCATTGAAATAATGTCTGGAGTAGCTAAATGATTATGTTCGCTATTTCGGGGCTTATGATGTTAAGTTCAGCTCAGTGTTTGAATCCTATTATCCTAGAACTGCCACTGTGTTTCAAATTTAAAAACAATTAATAGCTCTCATGTTTCTTCCAAGTGTGACGCTAAAAAATATCCCTTATAATTTTTGTTTTCAGAATTTGACCTCAAATTAGTTTATTCTTAATAAATAATGCAGAATAAAAGATGTTAAGTGGATATTATATTAATGAGGCTTTACTAACAAATGTATCGATTTTTTTTAACTTCTCTAAGATAAATAATTCGAGATAAAAACCAATGTTTTTATATGGTGACCAAGTTTATTAAAGAAAATTTTTGAAATATTAGTTAAAATTGGTCGCAAATATTTAAATATTGCATTTTTAGGGAAGTAAAAAGGGTTCCCAAAATTTCAGAGCTCTAGCTTGATGGGAATTTGGTTAAATTAACAATCAAAAATTTGATGACCAAGTGAAATACATAATAATTTTTAACTTTAAAATTTACTTAAAAAGAGACATTTGTGAGGGTATTAAAAAATTCATAATACTCATAAAATCAAAACATGCTTTAGAAAGTTTGTATTCTTATAAAAAAAATGGTAACCAGATTTCAGAAAAAATTATTGTGATAAGACATGGTGCCAAATATTGGAATCTTTCTTTCTTGCGAATGATTACTGACTGAAAGTCAGCAATCCTTTACTATCTCCCCTTTGTGAGTAAAAAAGTTTTACAATACCCCATGTGGTGTAAGTCAAAATCCCGGTGTTCCCAGAGGGGGAAAGAAATTTTTTCCTCAATCCTAAAAGCGCCGAGGGGAAAGAATATTTTGACTTATTAAAATTATTGAAATATTAGTTAAAACTTGTCACAAATATCTAAATATTTCATTGTTAGGCGAGTAAGAATGATTCCCAAAATTTCAAAGCTCTAGCTTGATGGGAAGTTGGTTAAATTAACGATCGAAAATTTGATGACATGCACCAAGTGAAATTCAGAAAAACGTAAAAAAGGGGGGAGACATCTCATGATGATAGGAAAATTTGGTTTCTCCAAAATGTATATATGAAGAAAAAATTGTATTTGTATTAAAATGGTAGAGAGGCTTATTCATATTTTACCTTTCCAATTTCTTCTTTCCAGTAATTGATTTTTTCAGTCTAAATACCAAAACATAAATAAATAACTTAGATTCTTTAGAAATAATCTAACTTGAATCTTAGAAATAATAACTCGAAACAAGTACTTTTTATTCAGTGATTGTGGTGAATTTCATACTTAAAATATTATTCCCTTCTTGTAATTAAAAATAGAATGTCCATACGAATGAATTTTCTCCCTAATTAAATTATTTTACCTAATCAGTCAAGAATAATCATCAAATTTCTATTCCAATGAGATTGTGTGGACAGTCTCTTATTGAGATAAATTTATAAAATGTATTTATAATTCAAGGTTTATTTCATTACTGTTTTAATACAGATGTAGACTAAGATTATATGAAGTATCTTGGAATATTGTTGTCACATGAAGTTCTTAAAATTAGTTACCATATTTTATGTCTCAATTTTTTTTCTATTAAATAGCACTATATTTTTAGAAAAATATAATTTATTCAAGCTTAGATTTTGTTATTTGTTTTTTTGCAATAATGTCATACTAGAGAAGCATAATGACCTTTTTCCAACTGATTTCAGAAAAATTAGCCTAGGTTTCATAAAGGGAGTGGCACCTGAAACTATGTTCATTGATCCATTTCTATAGTTTTTTGCCTTTGATTTGAAAATAAAATATAAATTTGTATCTTTCAATACAAATATTTGACATGCATACATTTTATTCTTTTGTTGGTATATTTTGTGTTTTATAAATTTCTATCATGAGTGTTTGATGCTTACATGTGATGCTAATAATAATGTAATATGATTACCTGTTACAAACTAAAATTATCGCTACCATAAATTTTTGTTAGCCTTTGTTATAGATAATAGTTTTCACTGAAAAAAAGAATTGAGTTAAGCTAATGATTTTAAAACTTTAGTTTTCAATATGAGAATAATCCAAATAAAATCTTGTAAAAAAAAGTAAATGTAAAGTGTATGTATATATATATTACAATATGTGTCATTTCATTATCAAACTCCTAATAAAAGCAAGTGCCTTGATATAAATTTTCTTTCCTATTTACTTTTAGAATTGGGGCAATTAGAGTTGGGCATAAGACTTTCAACAAAATTCTTATAATTATTTCAGTTAATACAACTGCATACTGACATACATCACAGCAATTTGTTCTGACCAGGTATTAGCTTTTATTAAAATTTATATTTATATAATTAGTGTACACAAAATTTGGAATATTTCCTATTCAGTATTTGATGAAGATATTTCACTAGCATCCTTTCATTGGCGATCCTTTATAAATAAAGTGATAAAAAATGAAATAGTAGAAAATGATTTTTTGGAATTAGAAGGCATGAAAAAAGGAGGTGTAAAAAAAAGTTATCGAACAGGAAGAACGACTATTTTTAAAGCAATGAAAATACCTACTTCTTCCTAGTTTGGGATAACTTTTAAATACTTGAACAATATGGAAGGGCAATTTCGCCTCACGAGGGAAAGAGTTACATTGAGTTTGCTTAGAGCGCATGTGGTAACCACAAACTAAAGATTCCTTACTCCCTCCCTACTGGAAAAGTAAGCAATAAAGGGTATGAAAGGATGACATAGATTAAATTACTCTTGTTTTCTTTAGTTTTGAAGAAAGATAGGAGAATTGAGTACTGGTTGTGGGTTGGAAGACAGCCACAATACTTGCTACTTTCAGACTTTCTAGAGGAAATATTTATTACTGTGTGATGTCATTTTCAAACTTCATGACAGTTGTCAAAACATAAATGGAAATAATTAGTGCAAAATTGAAAAAAAATTATAAGGATCATAGGAGTTCCCAATTTTAAATCAAGCAAAATAATGAAAATTAAGAAAAATAAAGCTTGTAATTTCTCTTAAGAGAACTATTTACTTCTGCTCCATATGACCATTATTGTATGAGTACTTCACCTGCACTAAGTAACGCCCTATTCCCCCTCCCCCCTAGTAGAGGGAGCTTTCATCGACTCTTCCTTTCTGAATGCCTCGAAGGGTGCCTTAAATACCTTATGCTTAAAATTTTGTTTGAATCGGATAGTTAGTTCTAGAAGGGAAAAAATGGGGGGGACAGTTACAAGAAAGTCCATATATTGTATAAATTAAGCAAATGACAAATCTGCATTTACTTTTTTCTTTTTTCCCAGTCATAATATTTTGACAAGTCTTTCTCTTATTAGTTTTGCTTTATTATCTAACCTCCTCAGTTCCAACTGCGGCTGTAGGAGGCACTAAACAACACTTTCAAAAAATGCCGCCAAGTTAAATAAAAGGCATCGTTGGTACTCAGAATTAGATGGTAGTTCTAAAAAAAGGATTTTTAGTGAACATTTTTCATTCATAGCTTATTTATGGTAAAATTAAAATGGTGTTTTCTGAGAGAAAGAAAATTATATGCTTGCACATCGCTAAGTGTTCATACTTTTTTTATTATTTGTATAATAAAAAATTATTAAACAAACATACTGTTGAATTCCTTAAACTTGCTATTTATATATAACATTATTAATTTCTCACTCAAATCTTTCCACTTCTGATTTAGAACGCTATTATTTCAGTGTCACCTGCTCGACACATTGGGTCAATGGTTATCAAAATCACTCGATTTGAAACTATAATTATGGCATATATTTCAGCTCTGAATGATATTTTGTAATAGCTAACTGAATTCACCAAATGCAGATATTTAAGGGATACAGGAAAGATTATATCTGTCATAAAATGAAATGAAACAGCTCCTAGTGATCATTGTAATTATGTCCAATTTGAAATTTCCCAGAATTCGAATGTATTGGCCAGAAAAACTATAAATCCTGTACTTGCTGACAAAATTTCTTAGAAATCATGAGTTCTCAATAAGAATCAACTTAAAATTGAAAAATTATTTAATGGTATAAGATAAGTGAGAGTGAAAAAAGAATGATAAATTTTGGAAATTGGAACTCTTCTGCAAACAGTTCGGACAGAAATATTTTGTGATTCAAATTTTAAATTATGCTAATTATTATGAATTACTAATTAAATTAGAATTAAAGATAGATTTTAAATTAACATGATGATGTCACTTAGTCCCAATGTCTCCTCCAAGAGACACTTAATTTCTCAAAAATAAAAAAAAATTTAACATTTTTTCAGTACTTTTTCACATATTTAGAACTGATTGATACAAATTATTCTAAGATTTATTGTTCAAAGTAGACCTTGCGTCCGAGGAGGCTATACTTGATTTATTTATTGTGAAAAGCATAATTTGAATTGATATTTCAAATTATGCCTGTATGTTTAAAAAACAATTTATTCATACTTTTGTAACATTGCTTTTTTAAATAGATTGATAATTAGAAACTTTATGCTAGGATATGGCCTCTAAACGTTCTACCGATTCAAGATTGTATTTTTGACTTGGATTATTTCCTGAACTATTGGAAGTAATTGCTTGAAATTTTCGATTCAGGGGTTTTGATGTGTATGAAAGTCCTAATATGTTAAAAGATGTTTTGTGATTTGCTTTTTTCAAAGTTATATTTACAACTCATTCTTCATAACAATTTCTTTTTTCCCCAGAATTTTTTATTTGCAGTTGTTTGAAACATCTATAACTTTATTGAGAAACTAGATTATTTTCTTTTTTTCTTCCTAAAATAAATTACATTTGTGTTTTCATTGTTTTATAAACATTTTTTTTTTTTCCCAAAAAAAATTTATTTAGTGAATCAATGTACATATTTGTATCATTTAATTTTTAAAATATTGAATAAATATTTTTCTGGCTATTATGAGCCATTAGTTGTGGATTAGTTAATAATTGTTCTTAAAAAATTATTTTAGATACAATTGATCAGATTCAGTTGATGGAAATAAGCAATGATGATGTTTACTTAGCTTGTAGTTACAACAATGGAAATATTACCATCTATAATCTACATACTCTTAAAGTAAGTATTTTATCTCTTGGAAAATCAGTTAGGCTGCAGACTTTTTTTAAAAAAAATAGTAAATGATATATGGTTAATTCTTGTATAATATAATGGTTAAGTTTCAATTGTATTTTACCTTTTCTGTATTAAAATTCATCATTTTGAGATAGTTAAGTTTGGCAATAAAATTGTCAGTGAATATTGCATATTAAATTCATCATATATGTTCAATAAAATAATTATAATTAAGAGTAAAATTGCAGTACAATATGTACTTTTTTCACTGTATTTACTAAAAGATATATTCAAATTATCCATATATTCTATGATAATGTCCATCCACATTTTGCATAGTAGTTAATTTTACTGTGGAAATAAATATGGTAATAAATTTCAATGACTTATTTATTATGGAACCTTTCAAAGCAAGCAAGACCAACTGCTTGAAGGCACAATGGTACATTCAGGTCTGGCACAGCCATAGAGAACAATGAAAATCTTTTCTTGTGCTGTGAAGAGCATAACTTTTGTATAGACCACCTTCTGTTTTTATTGGAATATAGCAAGAGCCTCATGTACAGATAAGCTCTTTCTATGCATTGTTTACTAAATGTATAAAGATGAATTAAAATTATATCTGTTGATAAAAATAACGTGCAATAATTTCATTAATGTACATTTCTAAGTAAAAAAAATTTAAAATATCTACATAAGCAGAGTATTCAGAGTATCATGTCTGCCTCAATAAAACATGAACATTTGGAGCATACACAGAAAAGCTATACCCAAAGGTTAATTGGTTAAAAGCTTTTCAAACCAATACCCATCTTGACATATGTCATAAACAAGGTATGTTTATACTTTTTACTCCAACAGCCTCAGGTAATTCTGAGGGAACTCTCCAATAGAGGAAGAACAATACATCTAAGGTCAATGTTATATGCTCCAAGCAGGCAGTGACTAGACTATCCACCTCTAAAAACTTTCCAGAAACCTAATTAAAATCATTTGTTTTGCTTGTGCATTTGTTTAAATTTATTCAGGTGAAAGGCACATATACATTTGACTTGTCAAAATGTTGTGTACAGATCAGAAAATTTATTTAAAGTGACTAAAATACAATTAGCATAATTTCTGCATAGAAAGACCAAATTCAGCACTCTATCAGAGAACATTATTAGTTAAATAGATGTTGTGCTGTCATAAGTATTGATTTTTATATCTTTCTGTTTCGATTAATACATGTGACTAAAAATTGTATCCATTGCCCGCTTAGAGAAAAATTCATTTGTATGCATTTTGTGGCAAGACGTATTAGCCGCCGCCTGCGAAAGGGTTAAGGCTGTCTTCCGCTACACATATAATTATTTATTAAATAATGTTCATAAAATTTTAATTTTTTAAAAAAATTATGCAATATTTTTTTGCCTTTATGCAAAATGGATATTCAATTTTCTATGTTAAAATATAGGAGATGAAATATTCAAACACATTGTTTACAAGAAAAATTTTATTGATTCAAACAGAATTGAATAAGTTAGAAATATTTGCTTCTCTTTTTTGAATAGTGTGGCTAGAATATAGTTTTATGTTGTTATTAATCAATTTTTTAAGATTTCAAATGAATTTTTGTTAATTGTTGACGTACTTCGGACTGCAACAGATTTTCACCAGCATATTTTTTTTTTCCAAAAAGTGTACTCTTGATAAGGAATACTTATTTTTGGAGAACATTTACAGTCGCTTTTTGAAATGAAATTATAATTACTTGAGAACTGTGACAAATGGTAAATAATGGAGAAATCTATGATTCAAAGAACCGTATGATGGTTACTAACCAACCACTGATAAATTCTATGGTTTGGAAATAATCTGTCAGAGTTTCTTAAAATTTATTTGTTTTGGTAAATTTGTGTTACTGAAAAGATGTTTAAATTAATATTGTGCTTCTCCGAAATCAATTAAAAGCTATTTATTTAAACTTTTATTTTTTCTTTGAAAAATGCAACAAAACGCAAATTACTATTTTGCAAAGCATAAAATGTGAAATTTTAATTTAGTCACTATGTTGCACTGAATTAATTTTATTCCAACAAAATAGTTATTTTTTAAATTAACGTATTTTTTATATATTTATTATTATTATTCATAGTGATTTATGCATCTCACAAAATTTAAGTATTAGAACCACTGGAATAATTATTAATAAAATATTGTTACTTAAGCTGAATTCAAATGTTTGGCTGGAATGTATTTTTTCCATACATTGTGTTCATGTTTCAATTTATATTGTAACATGCTGTGGAAATCATGAAATGAAATTTCTAACTGCTTGGTAATATTCATTATCTTCGTATGTATATTCATTGTCTTCAAAACAAACAAGCATCACACGACCCCAAGAACATCCTAATAATCTTTTTATTTCCCTTGGATATTACCATCTTTGTTGAACACAGGTGACACAGCCCTAGGATAACCTAACGATCCTTCTCTAATTCCGACCCTCCTTCTTGTGAATCAATTTTTATCTATTTCTCATTTTTCAAATGTTTTGTTCACACTTGCACCTTGTTTGGCACAGCATAACCACATCTGGCTAATAATGGGATGTCATATGGCCACATCATATCCCATTATGTTTAAACTTTGCATCATAGTGTCTTAGATTTATAATTTCAAATATAAGTTGTACAATTATTGATTTATTGCAAATTACTTCTGTATATGACCATAAATAATTAATTCAGTAACAGGGGAAAAAAAAACTTCATATAACTTATTTTTTATGTAACTGATGTATGAGAACAAATTGTGTAAAATTTTAATTAAATTAATTGATAATTAAAAAGCTAATTAATTTATTAATCAATGTAGAACAATCCTCTAACTTTTTTACATAAGTGCTATAGTTTGAGGGCAATACATTTTGACACATATTAGCTCAGAATTATAATTAATTCAAAGAATATCTATTGCAGTTGAATTTAACAGAATACCAGTCTACTCACTGTTTAAATAAGTTTAATTTAAGAAAACAATTATTATTTATAGAATACGTAGTTCTATCATAATATATCCGTTTATAAAACGCAATAAATTAATATGCAAATTTTGTACTACAGAATTAATACTAATTAAATATATTTATGTAAACTTTTTATTCACTATATCTTTTCTTCAGTTATTTATTTCTGAGAGAGAGAGAAGATTATATCTTTAATCTTGAACACTTTTGATATTCCTCCTTCCTTTAAAGTTTCTTTCTTCTCCTCTCCTTCCAAAAATAAAGATAGAAGTCCCTCTAAAGCAAAAGGTCTGAAGGCCCTTACAACTTTAAAACTACTTTGGAATTCTCAATGTCATCTATGTGTGGTTTTTTTTTTTTTTTTTTTTTTTTTCCCATCAAGAACCATCTTAATTTTTTTGCCATTCAGTTAACCCCTTTGTGTATTTTTTTGTTTTGTGTGTGACTTTCGTTTATCATTGAATTGTGTGAAGTAAAAAAGGAAAGTTAATGATATTACTTGACAATTTATTTCATAAGTGTTTTGCCTATTATTTTGAATATTTAATGTAGGTTTTTTGCAAACTGCCAAAATATAAATGTCAAGCTACTGCAATTAAATTTGATCCATCTGTAGAAAATCTGATAGTTGCATACAGTGATAGAAAGGTTAGTTATATTTTGTTCTTACGATATGTATTTGCATATGAATCAATTTGTGTGTTATTGAAATTCACTGCAATATTTTTTCATGTGTGTTTCCTTCTAAAATCAGTTTTTAATATAATCAGCTTGCTAAGAATTATTTGAAATGTATAATTTCTTATTGTGAAGAGAATTGATCTTCTTTGTATTTTGTTGAGGAAAAATGAAATCATATTTATTCATTACTTATATAATCATGTACATCATTTAAAATAAAGGGATACAATTCTTCACCTTGTATTGTTTTGTTGAACCATTTAAAAAATTCTCAATGATTTTTTGCTTTCTGTCATATTTGTACAAAAAAGATCTTTTAAAAAAAGCTCCAGTTTATAAATTTTTCGCTATATAAAACAATTTTTCCAAACTTCTTGGTAATAACTTGTATATCAATATGCAGCATGATTATATGTGGGTGTAAAATGTTATAAACATAAAAATGAATGCTGTAGCATTTTAAATATTTTGATTTTTGTCTCCCTTTAATATATCTATGAATACTTTTTTTTTTGTGTGTATGTACTTTTATAGGTTATTGAATACTCTTTAGAGAAAAAGGCATATTCAGGATGGTCTAAACAGCACATGCTTATTGCTTTCCGAACAGTTTCATTTCATCCAATAATTTCCATATGTTTTTGCTATGATAAATTATATTTGCAAGATGAAAATTCAATTTATGTTTTTGAAAGAAGTAAAGAGGGGGAGGTCAGTATTTCTTTCTTCATACCATTATATAACTGTAGTTGTAATGAAATCTCACACTCTGATATTTTAATTTTTAGATAATATATTTTAATGTATTAAAAGTTAAATGTTATAAAAAAAAAGTCTTGGGATATTTCAAAAGCAATTCAGCATAATTTTTTCGAGAATTTCATATTCGTTCTATACAAACCTTTCATATATTTTTTCAACTAAAAACTGTTTTTAGAGTACTTTATACTGTTGTATTTGTTTACTGTATATTTTTAAACATTTTAATGTTTAAAAAAATATTTCACATAGCTTTGTAGTATTTCATTAACATATTTATGTTCTTATTTCAATTAAAAATTGCTGTACATTAATGACAAAACTATTTATTCATTCTAAAAGAAAATCTATTTAGTTTTCTTTTCATCCATTGTTTTTAATGATTGGGGGGGGGGGCATTACTTGTAAATCACATTGCAATTGTTATAGCAATTAAGATGGTCTTAATGAAATAATTTTCATTATGGTATTGAAGAACTGATTGTTCAACTTCTTTATATTGAAATAGGAAATCATCAAATTATACAGAATAGATACCATACAGCACCAGAAATTATATTCTAAGAAAATTCTTGACAAGTAATTTAATAAAAAATCATGTCAATGCTTAAAGATTTTATTTTTGAATAATCACACACATTACTTTAAAAACCTAAAGTTTTGATATTTAATCTTCAGCATTTAGTAACTATTAATTCATTCAAAAAATTAGGTCAACATGTATAAAGTATTCTACTTGAAGTATTAATTGTGTAATAGTTTAAAAAAGCTTCAATGTTCTTTTAAATTATAATTTTATCGTAAATGCTCTGAACCATATTAAGCATAAAATGTTTCTTAACATTAAAAATGAATAAATGTTTCCTAGCTTTGCATTTTATTACATCTCCCGAAAAGAAATTTAGGTATACTTCCCTGTTATAGCGGTGCCCGTAAAATTACGATTATGCCATCGTTGTCGAACTCTTGAACTTACCTTGCAATATTTCTTAGTCCTAAGGCAATTCATTGGCAGATGCCGCTATAACAGGAAAGTATTGAAATTTGATAGAAATTCATATATATTTAATTTTTTAAAAAAAGATGAAGCATTGGTTTAAAATTAATATGTGAATTGTATGCAATATTTATCATTAACTTTAATTATACCAGGCTCTTGCCATCTCAAAGTGTTGAATTTTTTTAAGAAAAAAAGCCACTGTGAGAATGATGAGATATGATGACAATTAGCTTTATTAGGATAGTTATCTATTGCAAACATATAGTTATGGTACTTAGAGGATATTGATAGCAGTAAAGTACAAATAAATTACTAATATAATATTACAATAATTTATTTGGATAATCTACATCAAAGCTATTGAAAAGGCAATTTTCATCAAATATATCCAACCTTATATCTCTGTGTCAGATCAACATATTGTGAGGGAATTAATTGTTTAGTACCCATAAGATTGAATCATTTCACTTATTTGTGTTTTATACAAGATTATATTCATGTCTGAAAGTTGGAAAAATCAATTTAATCTGTAATTGAACATGAATTATTCAATCTGCATTTTTTTTCAAATACCATGAACAAGGTAATCAGAGCTGGACAAAAGAAATCATGTAATATATTGATGTATTTGGAAAGGAAAGAATAATAAAATTCTTTTACCTTCAATTTTCATCCTTTACACAAAAATATTTAACATGAATTTATTGGAATGACAAGTTTACAGTGGGCCCTTCTTTGTAAACTAATGAATTGCATGCTTGAAATTATCAACAACAATGATAAACATAACTTCACAAGAGAAGTCTGTATACCTTAGATTTCAAAACCAGAAATCCATTGGAGTGTGGTGGGAGATCAATGAGGCTACAAAACTGCAAATTTACAGGAGATGGCTATCACCAAAGTTCTTTTGCTGCACTTATTGAGCACCATTTTGCATCCATACAGTAACATTAACAACATTTCGCTGCTGTAGTTCTGGAATTACATCATTCTGCAGTATTTTTGTATACCAAGCACTGATGGAGCATGTTTTCATACCCGTTGAAGTGATGTCTTTAAATAAGCACAAACAGAACATGAATGTGATGTCACACCTCAGTCCCTTTAGTGTTGTAAAAAGGCACTGGTGCCACATTGTGAGAAATTTTTTTCAGTCCAGTGAACACAGTTCCTGAAGTATATGTTCCCACTTAAGGAGAAATGCGCTTTGTCCATCCATAATATCTGCAACTGCAACTTGCTATTTTCATAATATCTGATGAGGAACAAATATGCTGTTGCTTGTCTCCAGGTTACATCATTTGGACACAATAAGACTGATAAGGAAACAGTGTACAGCTTTAGGACTGGTTTTCAGTACATCCAAATTGCGAGGAACATTTTTTTGCAGTTTGTAATGTGGCCACAGTACCCTAGTGGTCATGGTTTCAGACTCATGGCTGTCAGTTTTTATTCAGTTGTGGGTTCAAACTTTGGCTACTTACGACTCAACATGTGGCCAGGGCTGATGCACATTAAATCTGTCAATGTCCAAAGTCTTCCCATTGGAGTGGTATGGAAGTTAGGAGAGGGGGGGTAGCTCACCATTGAGCTCCACCTACTCACTGAGTTATATTAGTACATTATTCTTTTATTGGGTCATTTTTGTATTAAAAGGAATGAAAAATTAGTAGTAAAGATGTTTCATTGTTGCATTTAGTTTATAAAAATAAACAAGGAAAAATTCATACTAATAAATAATATTTTAGAAATAAAGAAGGTATAAGATATAGAAAAAGTTATTTTAATTATTTTCTTAGTATGCAATCAACAAATGTTTTATATACTGCAGACTGCCAATCACTGTCCTAAAGCATGAACATGTTGTCTTAACAGTATAATCTTCATCAATTTATTCAATAAATTGTGTTTACTTGTCTAATGTTCTATATAAATATTAACTCTGTGATGTCTGTAAAAAATTTTCTAATTTCTCTGAATTCCAAACTCTGTCACAAATATTAGAACACAAACTGTATAGTTGCAATTGAAATAAAGTTAAAATGTAGTTTATAATAACTCTAAACTAGCTAGTTTAATCAGTAATCAAACTGCTAATTATAAATCATATGTTATAATTCTAGCTTCAACCTGGCAAGAAAAAGATGAAACAGTCTGAAAATTCAGCCTTCACAGTGACTGATGATGGTGATGGTACTAATTGCACAACAATTTCAAAATATGAAGTATGATATTATTCTCTTGAGCTTTTTAATGTAATATAACTTTGAAAGCATTTACTGTTTATTAACTCTTATTTTTATTTTTAGCATATATCCAGCCTTCATAATTTTTTGGATGACCTTGTTTTAATACAGATACCTTCAAACCATATATTACATCATTTACCACCTCCGGTTTGGCAAAAGAAATACGGGACATAATTTTAATTTTATTTTGAATTTTGTGAATATTTTAATAAAAAAAGCTGTAAAAAAATGTTTTATATTTTAATTTTATTTCATTTATAAGCTCTCTATCCTCCTCCTCCCCACAATAAATTGTTCAATATGTTTTTATAATTCATTTCATTCAGTTTTATTGGCTTAGTAATTAGTTTTGGAAAATTTATTGTTATAATGCATTTAAAAAATAGTTTCAAGAGAGTAAGGCAAAACTTTTATATAGAGTTGAGTTTTTAAGCATATTTTATTAAGAGATATTTCAAAAGAAAAAGAGTATGCAAATAGCTACAGCACACCTGATTGTTGGAAATTAATAAAATAAATAAACAGCACAATGTATGTTGTTTCACATAAAATTTGCAAGACACTTTTAATAAATACTACAACATTACCAGATAATATATATATTAATTCAGAGCATATAATCATATCAAATTGTGATTTTTTTTTTTTTTTTTTTTTTTTTTTTTTTTTTTTTTTTTTTAGGAAACTGTTGAAGATCACCATCCTTTTTTTCCAACACTTCATGAAATCTTACTTTCATTTTACATTCTTTAATGAAACAGTCTATAAATTTTTACAGTTCAGTTCTTTCAGTTTTATGCATACCATATTATGAAAAATAAATTATTTCATTTGATGCTTACACACAGAGAATTTTTTTTTTTTTATCCTGTATGAGTTTAGTTAATATTGCATTATAGTGCTTAGTAATGGATTTGTTACAAAAAAAATTCAACCAAGTTTTTTTTTTTTCCAGTGCTTTAAAGCAGCTTATTTTTTTATCATAAAAAAATAATTTCTTTTTATTAGCTTTCATTTATTTCAGTGTATTATTTCAATCAATCTGCTTTCTTTTTTTCTTCTTAATGTTATATATTCAAATCTTTACTTATTATTTTTTTTTATCTACTTCAATGAATTATGAAATCTAAAACTTCAAAGAAATTTTATGTTTAAGGGCAGTTAAAAGGTGATATGTGAGGTACAAACTTTGTTCTTTTTTAAAATTAGCGACTTAGCATTGCAAAAATATGGATATTATACCAAGTGGCTTTTTTTATATATATTTATAAAATTAATAACATATATCTAACACACACAAAAGTGTTTTTCTAAGCATTTTAACATGAAATTAATTATAAATGCTTTCATAATTTTTAATTACATTTCATATACTTGTAATTATTAGTTGATTTCTTAACCAACCTGATCTTTTAAGAGACTGTTCCTTTTGGTTACAAAATCAACTACCCACTCTCGAAAGGCTGAAGCTTCTTGAAAGAAAATATTTAGATCCACTAATTATCATATTTATACAAAATTGGCCGAGAAAAAAGCTGCTTAGATACACTCACTAACCATTGTATTTATATGGCATTGGCCCAACAATGAATAATCCCATTTTTATGTGTCATCTTCAAAAGGTAGTAAAAGGCAATATGCTGAAAATTAAATACGTTCTTGGGAGTTTCAAAATACTTCGAAATAATGCTATTATCATGTTTTGTTTACAAAGTTCTCTTAGTATGGAAAAATTACTAGATTATCATGCCATAATAATGGAACAACTACACTGCATGATTAGCATTTTGTAAAAAGCTAAGTGTTGTATGCTTCTGTCATTTTTGTTATCATTACTGTTATAGTTGATGATATTACCATTCACTGAAAGAATTGAACATGAAGCAAGTTGTTCATATGGAGCAAATAGACCTCATTTTAGCCATGTGGATTCCGTTGCAAAACGGTTCTCAGCAGTGCTTTTTTTTTTTTTTTTTTTTTTTTCCCCATTTTACCTTCTAGTTCTTAGTTTGAGGTTTTAACTGTTTCGTCTCAGATAATAACTTTAAGTTTGTAGCTGAGTTGTGTGTTAAAAAAAAAGATGTGGTTTGTTGTGTTCGCTGCAATATCATTACATATATATATATATCAATAATTAAAAGAAAGAAAAAATTATTATAATAATGGAATAATAACTAACATATTTGATTAATTTCTTTTTAAAAAAAAAAAAAAAAACTGTCGAAACGAAATTAAATTTCTTTGAGGATGATCGAAATTGCCATTGTTTCAAGTTTATTCGTATCTCTCATCGTTAACTACGTAGATACACCATCCCAAACTTTCAGGTAGTCGTACAGTTGATTACTTCGAACAATCAGTCTATCAAACGATTCGTTTTCGGAGCATTTTAAAGCATCAGGCAACATGCTGTACAGAAATCGTATTAAAGGGAAATTTCCACATTCAAAAAATAAATTAATTAACAAAAAAAATAATGATTTTAATTTTGAATTGCATTCTTACTCCTCACAGTGTAATGTTCCACAATTCTACTGGGTTGAAATTCCTGTATGCATTAAAAATAATTTTATTAAAAAAAACCATTTGTGTTTATTACAAAATAAGTAACTTGCTAACATCCAATTTTATTCAATATTTACAGTGTAATTTGGAAATTTTTAAATTATATTAAAAGTGAAGCTTAGATGAAAAGTCCATTATAATTTCCCTTTTTATACGTATAGAAATATTCAAGTTGAAATTTAAGAATTCTAATTAAATACATATTTGAACAGAAAGTGTGAAAAGAGTTAGCATTGAAATAAAAACTTCAATTACAAATTGTAAAAAATGCATTATTTTGAGATGTACGCTTATAAATAATAGAGTCGGGCGGAGTATTTGTAAACAAGACACAATTCCCTTCAGGTTTTGAATCATAAATGTAGGTGAAATATTAAAGCAGGGAACACTTGAACATGAAAAATTAAGATCAAGAAGATTTTGGAGTAAAAGAGATGACAACTATATTTCAACTACATAACCATAGAGTAAGACAATTTTAGTGTGTTGCATTTTGTGCTGGGCTCAATATTCTAGACAAAGGTATGTTGTTTTAATTATTTACTATTATCATTGATGCTTGAATATAATAGAAAATCTTTGATAATTCTACAGTTTGGTGCTTAGCATTGCCCCTTATTGTTTGAGGGACGTGGATAATTGTTAACATTGTTTTGCAAATAGTTCCAAACAATTTAATAGATGTCTGAAAGAAGCAGAAGAAAACCAAACTAAGTGAGGAGAAGGCAAGAATTCAACAACGAAGCCAAAGGAAAGAGGATGAACTCAAAATAAGTGATGAAGAACTACTAGAAGAATTGCCTGACTTTGATTAGAAGTCGAAATATTTCCTTACGTTCGTTCAAAATATGGAAGAGGAAGTTTCATACTTTGACCCATTATTTGAACACTTCGAACCGAGTACATTTCTACTTCTTCTGAGGAAGGGAAAAGGAAGAAAACTCATTTTACGGCTTTTATTTCAACCCACTTCCTGTCATCAGATCGAGTTGAAATTTTGCATACACATACAACTCCGATGACAGTTCAATATCATGGTATGCGCTTGACGGAATACTTGGGAAGGATCGTCCGGGTCTTGCAATTGGCAACGTCCAATTGAATTGAAATTTTGCATACATGTGTAGCTCACATAATGGCTTTTTTTAGTATTAAATTTCCAGACTTAAAAGAATTAAATAAATATAAGTAAAAAACATTTTTAACCAAACTTTTATTTAAGGATGAACTAAAGTAAGTAAGCATATTTTTAAGGCAAAATAATGTATAGTTTATAAAAGTTTGAGGGTAATATTTCTTTTGATCTCATATATAAATAAGTAAATATAGTACTTAATTTATAGATAATAACCTAAGTATATTAATTAAAGCACCTCAATGTTTTAAATTATGTGTTTCTTTACATCTAACAAAATTAATTTTAGTTCATCCTTAAATAAAAGCTTGATTAAAAATGTTTTCACTTATATTTTTCAAATGTTTATACAGTAGATGAATTTCAAAACAAGAATTGGAAATCGCAGGACTCGAAAGTATTTACGATTCAAAAACTAAATTCTTACTTGTGGAAAAGGATTCATTCTTCATAAGAAATATCCAAATCACATTTATTTTATTTGCCCCAATCGGATGTAAAGAAGTCGCAAAAATATATTAAATTTGAAGGCACGGTTAATGTGAAAGAAATGTTAAGAATCGATCTTATCACACTTGTATCTTCTCGGTACTTTAATTTATATTGAAAATGTTTATACATTCCCAACTAAATATATTTTTCGTTCAATCAAGGTAAAAATAATTGTTTTTCTGTTTCTAATTATGTATTAATGTTTTAAGTATAGATGCTTCCTTTTCTCCAAGGGGGCCGCGGTAGCCTAGTGGTCAAGGTCGTGGACTAGCGGCCGGCGATTTTCGTTCAGTTGCGGGTTCGATCCTTGGCCGCCAAAGACCCGCCGTGTAGCCGGGGCTGATGCATGTTAAATCTGTTCGGGGCCCAAAGTCCTCCCGTTGGCGTGGTGTGGATGTTAGGAGAGGGTGGTGCCAGCTCGGGTGTCGTCCTCGTCATTTGACCGTGGTTCAAAATTACGAGGTCCGTCGCCAATAGCCCTCGTGTTGCTTCTAGTGCGACGTTAATAAAAAACAAAACCTTTTTTCCAATAAATCGAGTAAAAAATGGAAATCAGGATAATTGTAAACATGGTATTAAAACAGTAAAAAAAACTCCAACCGTCATGACTATTCCTCATATTGTTACTTGTTCGGTTTTTTATAATAGGAGGGAAATTGTTGTTTACAGTTACACCCCAGACCAATGGTTCCCAAAGTGTGTGCCGCTAATCGTCACTTTGTAATAAATATTTTTGCAATCAATTTTTGTTACGTCATTAGCAATAAGACAGGTCATGGACAGAAAGGTGGAACGAAAAGTCTGAACCCTTCCTGACAGAATTGGACTGTTCTGGAAGATCTTGTGGATGGAACATAACGGCAAGTGTTGCCTTTTCCATTCACTCAGCTCATACTCAAAGTCTAGATAAATACAATGCGTTATGTAAATAGATAAATGCATATAAATAAGTTAATGTAGCGTAATACTACTTCTCGTTTATTGTTTCTCTGACAAATTCCCCCCCCCCCTCTTTTATATTTGATAAGGAATCTGTTTTTGATCAGTAATAAACGTGAAAGTGCAGATAAAAAAAAAAAAAAGTACGCCCTCAGCAAGTGAAAAAGCTACAATGTCGTAAATATAATGATGGTTATTTAGAGCGAAAAATATTATTGGTGAAGAAAGACCTCAATGTATTGTATATTAAATTTTTGGCTCGGGAATGTATGTAACCAAGTAAATTTAAACGCCATTTAGAAGCTAATCATCTCTACATGATTGGAAAACTTAATAATTCCTTTGTCTGAAAATTGAAAGAACTGAAACAGCAGAATCAATACCAAACAATGCTTCCTAACATCTCGTAAGAGGGTTTATACATTCGCTAAATGTAAGAAGCACCATAGCATCGCCAAAGAACTTATCCTATCGGCTGATGTACATATGGGGAACATCATGGTTGATGAGTCTGGTAGGAAACTTCTTTCCAAGAGTGCATTTGTCCAATGACACGATTAGTTGTAGAATACAACATATAGTGCAGGACATCGATGATCAATTAATTGAACAAAATTAAAAGGAATGGAATTTGAATAGCCGCCAGATGAGGCGATAGATAATAAAAAAAAATGCTCATTGATGTGCTAAGTATGGGGTCATAGATGGGAATAACATTGCAGAAGACCTCTTTTGCAAAAAATATCACTGCTGTAGCAAAGGCTCGGAACTTTTTCCGAGATCATTGATACATTTATACCTGAAAATGATTGACATTGGATTAAGCGCGTTTGTACCATGAAGCTCGTTCTATTTCTGGTTGCTGTGGAGGATTACAGGCACTTATTCGAAGCAAAGCCTCTGATGGATTATGGATTCATTGCATTATTCACAGGAAAGAGCTTGCGTCAAAACATCCAAGTCCTGCACTGAATCAGGTATTAAAATGTGCTGTGAATGTAGTACATTTTTAAAAACTCGTCCAATTAGGCAAATTTTTCAACAAGTTGTGTGAGGATATAGAAGCCGAACACTCGTCTTCGTTGTACTAAAGCAGTGTACGATAGCTCTCTCGTGGTAATGATTTACTTTGAACTGCAGCAGGAAATTCTGATTTTTTCATTAAGGGCACAAAAAGTGCCGAATATTTTTCCGTTTAAGATTTTTTATAATAAAACTAGGGTACTTATGCAACATTTTTGAAAAGCTAAACTTTCTGAATCTCTCTCTACTGGTGAAAAACATGCACCTATTGATGTCAACGGGAAAAATTTCAGCTTTAATAAGAAAAAACTATTTATTCTGAAGAAATTTAATTAGAGATGTGCTTAAAAATTGTTTTCTTAATTTTTCAGAAATATTTGACAAAAACATTTCTAAATATCATATCCAAAACTATTTCTATATAATGCAGAAATATTTCTAAAGACATAAAAATCTTTTTTGACGAGGACTTATCACAGCTAATTATCTGGTTTGAGAAATACTTTCAAAATGAAAATTTCGCTAAATTGACATAGATCAAGATCTATTTAACATTGAAGAACCATCTGAATTAATTTTTGCTGAAGAAAAAGAAAATTCTTGCCCACTTGCCTGGCAACAAGGATTTTACGGCATGAAATTGACAAAATTTTGGATTTCAATAAAAGATGAATAGCCCCTTCAAAGTGATAAAGCTCAGCGGATATTATTTCTATTTTAGACATCATATTGGAGCGTAGTTCGATTTCCGACGGTCGCTTAGATTAAAAGCAAGAATCGAACAAAAATGAACGTAGAATAACACCGGCATCTGATTTGTGCAATAAGCTCATTAAATGCCTTTCTCCAGTATGCACTATATCCTCTCAAGTTCTGCATGTGCAAGTGAACATTTTCAATCATTCCATCCCTGCCTGGTGGCCTCGGTAACCTAGTGGTCGTGGATTGGATTCGTGTCAGGTGTTTTTTGTTCAGTCGTGGGTTTCGATCCTTGGTCGCTATAGACCCGCCGTGTAGCCGTGGCTGATGCACGTTAAATCTGTCGGGGGTCAAAGTCCTCCCGTTGGCGTGGTGTGGAAGTTAAGAGAGGGGGTGCCAGAGGTGTCATCGTCGTCACTTGACCGAGGTTCAAAATTACGAGGTCCGCCGCTAATAGCCTTCGTATTGCTTCCAGTGTAACGTCTAGACCACAGTTTAATCTTGTTTGACGCAACACAGCCATATCTGGTTCTTGCGCCCATAAATTTTACATTCACTCACTCAGTCATTGCTTCCAGTGCAACGTTAATAAAAACTAAACTCCATCCCTGCCAGTAATTTTTCTTCCGCATGACAGGTGTCATCCTCGTCATTTGACCAAGGTTCAAAATTACAAGGTCTGTCGCCAATAACCCACGTGTTGCTTCTAGTGCGACGTAATAAAAACTAAACTTCCTTCCGCATGCTGAAATTGTTGATTTGACCTTGTAATATTCAAACATTGACAATGCGCAGAATAGATAATAATTTCTCTCACAGTGGGTGTCACTACCAAGTATTCGATATTGGTAGTTATCCAGTGGAGTTATTTCTACGGGTCGTTCTTGCTTCAATCCATTAACATAATGTGGGAAGAGATAGTATCACGCAAATTTTTCGGCTTTCAATTCATATGCCTCGTTCACGATGTTGTCCTTTGTCTTGCTTACAATTTCATTGATGTGCTGTGATATTTGTAATTCATCGCCTATATACGGTGTGCGCAATCTATTTCAACCATTATTGATGTTTTCACTGGGAGAGTATCACCAGGAGATCGATGATTATTGGCTGTGAATCCATACGTTCTATTTGAGCTGGCATACCTACTTGCATTTGTATATTTGAATCCATTTGAACATCATTCTCATCAACTACAATGATAACTCTGTAGTCGAATGTGCATTGTATGTTTCTTGATGTTGTTGAACTTTTGCACTCGCGCTTCAAATCCTTTATATTGACACATTAAATTACACAGTCCTTTCCATTGTTCGCAGGATATCGTTTCTGTCCACAGGAGTGAGAATCTGTGAAGTAATATTTCTCATCGTAACGCGTCTCTCCTAAAGCTTTGTCATTTGCTATCAGTATTCCTGCGCTATGCTCTTGTTGGAATAGTTGAGATAGAGCAACTTGTAAAGTCATCACCAGTGTTGACTCTATCTAGAAGACTTCCCGAGAAAGGTGGCTCATATTAAAATTCAATTCTGAATGATCCATTGTACGTTATAAAGTCTCTTGAAGTAACATATCAACAAGCATCCATCAGCCTCAACTGGGAAAGCTGGAGGGTAGATCTCACGATGTATTCTAATAGCTTTACATCTATCACCCTCAAGCATATTCATATCCAAAAGTCTCTTTGTCTAGTCGTGTAGTGGCTGCTTTCACTATATTGGCTGAAGCCATATCACAACATTGGACTCCGGCATATCCTGATGTAAACATTTCCTCATTTGCTTGATGCGTTGATGACCGTAAGATTCTTGGTTATTTGATTATTCTCTCTCTCTCTCCTTGAGCTTCCACTGCATCCTCCTGTGTCTCAGCATCTTGTACCAAATCATCATCATTAATAATTCCATCATTTAAATCTATTGTCATGCCCCTGTATGGTGGATTTTTATCGATAAGACCTTTTGGAGCTTTGTAGACACAATCTTTGTTGATTCTAAATTCTCGAGTGATGTCCAAATTTTCCTGGTGCTCAGCAACGATAATTATTCCAGAATCCTTAGTTGATCTTGGCAGCATTGTTGTAAGCTTTTCACTGACCTCAAAGATGTCCTGTGTGAACAACACCGCTTGTCCTTTGAATCTATATTGTCCAAAAAGACTATTGTATTTTATGACCTTAACGAATGGTATTATCCTTGGTAGTAACCATGTTCCGATTGAGAGAGCTTGAGAATTAATTTGGAATGGGCTCTAGTTCCAATATGCTATGAATGGTAGAGCTACCTTACAACTGGTGACATGTGTCTTGCAACGATGATTGTTGTGATTTTGATGTCAGCTCATTTGGTAGATATATCATTGCCACATCGCTTGGTGTATACTTGGTAATTTGTTTTGGATAACATCTCTTGGTGCAAACTTCACAAATTTGGTTACAGAAGGTGTTGATTGCAGCTTCGAATGTCTTAATTTTGTTCCTCAGCTCTGCTCTTACTGGTGCATTATGTTGCAGCATATATTGCAATGTCGTTCAAACTCCATGTTGTGCTTTCAATACACGGTTACGTTCTAAGCATTCTGATCGTTTTTCTACAGGCATATTTTTATAGAGCCTTCTTCTCTTCAATAGTCTCTCTTTCATTGTCCTTTTAATCCTCGTTTCGCCCAGTTTTTTTTTTTTTTTTTTTGTCTCCTTGCTTTCTCTAATCGTCTCTTCCTCTGCGTAGTAGTTTCTTTTTGTTTTCCGTTTCTACTGTCCGTTTTCTTTGCAGTTTTCGCCATCGTTTTTCTAGTTCGGTTGCTTTTGCTGTTAGTTCCGGAGTTTAAACAATGACCATTTAACCTTGGCGACTTGAGGAAAAACTTGGAGTAAAATCTAAACCTTTAAATAATTATTTTTAATCAATTAATTTTTATTAATTATAATTAAATTATCGTATTGTCATCCAAAACAATCGTGTATTGAAAATTTTAGCTCAATTTAATGCTTTAATATGTGAGAAAAAAAACTTTTAAAGTTTTGACCCATACGTACAGTTTATGTTGAAATGAGAGTGGCAGTGCAGTGATCTGCAGGCTCATCTAACCTATGAATTAATAATTTAATGTTAATGAAAATAATAACAAATAAATGAAAAATTGTGTTCAATAATGCAAGAACACAAGTTTTAAATACTTTTATCTCTTCTTTTATGATTGGTCATACTTTTACTTAGGGAATTATGCCGTAAAATTTTTTTAATTCAGAAAGGGGTCCGCGACTTGGAAAAAGTTTTCGAACCACCGCCCAAAACTCTAGGGTAATTGTAAAAAGACAAAAAGGGTTGACAATCTTTTTTAATTTTCGTTATAAGGAAATTCTTAAGTAGGATAGAAACTTTTATTTTTGGGGGGATAAGCAACTTATTTTTTAATATTACTCTTTCAAAAATGAAGAAGAAAAGAGAAACCTACAAAATTTGTTTACAATTACTTCACCTGACCCTAATGCAAAATTATATGCTACAAATATAAGTATGTAATTGTATAGATATGTATTATATACTCAGGAGACAGTACAAAACATGAGAAATATTTAGCAGATTTTACATAAATATTATAAAAACAGATCATAATGCTTATATTTTAAAATAAATATTAGTAGAATATGCGCTGTTTGTTCAAGTACACACATCATAAACTACTTTTGAAATAAATAATATCAATAAATTCTGAATTATTGTAATTTAGTCATTTTTAAAGTTGAAGGGCAGAATGCATGCATCTCACTGAAAGAGCAGATTGTCATATTCATGCAACTAATGCGAGTATATAGATAATTACACGTCCCCGTTATAATCAGTACTGTAAGAATGGTTGGAATATATAATTTGAATTTATAAGCTTAATATTTGAACTCATTTATTTACAATTCAGCGAGAAGAAATATGATAAAATCAATGGCAACGATTTATAAGAGCTGTAATGTTATAAAATATGATGTTCGATTCCTGCGAATTAATCGACTCGTCTGAAAAAGAATAAAATCTTTTCTGTAGAATTTAACCGATCACATTTATCAGCATCAATCACTGACCGTAATCTGGTGATAAACCTCTTTTTAAGATAAGCAAAAGCCTTAAGGTCACTACTTAATGTACTTATTTTGTAATGTGGAATAATGGTGCAATTCCAAGAAATACTGAGAACGAGATGTCGAAAATCATTCTGTATCGATGAATCATTGTGATGAATATTTTTCAGTCTATTGCGTCAAGAATCTCTTCTTCATTTTATGTTACAGAATAAAACCCAGATTCAAATAGATTGAAAAATGTTGAAATATTAATGTTCTACTAAAGGGCTACTATTCAATATCTGTTGCCGAGTCTCTAAAACTGCTTTAGAATATCCTTTTTGAGTCATTATGCAATTCGGGCTCAATATGTTGCACGAAAAAAATATGAATGCTTTTCTATTTCACTTTCTTTAATTCACATCATAAAATTTCCTCACATTTATGAAAATTTTGCTGAACTTAAAAACATAGAAGTAAATGTGGTAGCCATAGCCTCGATCATAGTCGAGGTTTTCGTCGAGCCTTGACGCCACTAACTAGGCCGTGGTAACCTAGAGGTCAAGGTTTCGGATTCGTGGCCGGCGGTTTTCGTTCAGTCGCGGGTTCGATCTTTGGCCACCAAAGACCCGCCGTGTAGCCGGGGCTGATGCACGTTAAATCTGTCGGGGCCCAAAGTCCTCCCATTGGCGTGGTAGGGAAGTTAGGAGAGGGGGAAGTGCCAGCTCAGGTGTCGTCCTCGTCACTTATCCGTGGTTCAAAATTACAAGGTCCATCGCCAATAGCCCTCGTATTGCTTCTAGTGCGACGTTAATATAAACTAAACTAAGACGCCACTAACTACCCGCCGTGTAGCCGAGGCGTTAAATCTGTCGGGGCCCAAAGTCCTTCCAGGGCGTGGTGTGGAAGTTAGGAGGGGAGTGCCAGCTCAGGAGTCGTCCTTGTCACTTGACCGAAGTTCAAAATTTCGAATTTCGTTGCCAATAACTTACATTGGGTTCGGGACCACATCGGAGATTATTATAACGAAATCGCGGATTTCTTTGCAAAGCTCGTTGTCACTTATGGTGAGAGAATGAATGTCCCTGCCCCTCGGTCTCATATAACATAGTTATGACTTTAAAAAATAAGCTTCTTTCTGACTGGAAGGTCTGGTGGTCAACTTGTAATACTGGTATTCGGGTTCAGTCATATATTCCTTGACCAAATTTGAATTTTTACTCTAATTCAGGTTTCATTATTCGCTTCTTAACTGTCATAGTCCCTTCGTTTCTTATTTAAATCGTTTTCATTTAAAAAATACAAATTTATGTCTCTGTGGCTCTGTTGGAGATACTGACCACTACGTTTTCTCTTGCCCTTTTACCATAGATTTTCATTTAAAATGTCCTGTTGTTGAAGCGAAACTTATTTGGTTGTGGTCCGTGTGTGAAAATCCCTACTTGCATTCTAAGCTTAAATCCTGTATACTTACGGCTCGTAAAATTACCCAACAAATTTGTTAATTGTTTCAAACTTTTATTATATTTCTCAATATTTTTATCATCCCTTACCGTGTAGCTATAATTGTATGCTTTGTATATATATGTTCATACCTTTGCCTAACACTTCGTTTTTGTTTACGAGTTTGTGGACGTTTTTGTATTGTGCTATTTAACCTGTTGTGCATCTTATTTCTGCAAGAAAATTTCAACTGTTATTTTTTTTTTCATTTCTCGTGTTTCTGTCATGTATAGTTTTCATTGTGCAAATACCGTGTACATTTTATTTAACCTTTATTTCAAAATTATGTAAATCTTATGTTATTTTGTCAATAAATGCTGATTGCGGTGGTGATTGTTGCCAGTTTGCAGCTCTAAACCCTTTGGGTGAGCTCGGTTCCCTTGGGTATTCTGCCAATAGTCCTCGTGTTGCTTCTAATGCTAAGTTAATAAAACGTATATATATATATATATATATACATAAAGATGAAATTAAAAACTCATGTTACTTTAAATTTATATTGTTATCAATGTAAATTCATCCAATTCTTTTTGCATTGTCCTTTGTACATGGTTTTAAAATATGATCCAAGACAAAGCCATCTTTCTACTTTCGGATGATTTACTCTATACACGGCCGCGGTAGCCTAGTGATCATGGTTTCGGATTCGGGGCCGGGGGTTTTCGTTCAGTCGCGGGTTCGATCCTTGGCCGCCAAAGACCAGCCGTGTAGACGGGGCTGACGCACGTAAAATCTGTTCGGGCCCAAAGTCCTCCGGTTGGCGTGGTGGGGAAGTTAGGAGAGGGGGATGCCAGCTCAGGTGTCGTCCTCGTCACTTGACCGTGATTCAAAATTACGAGCTCCGTCGCTAATAGCCCTCGTGTTGCTTCTAGTGCGATGTTAATAAAAAAACTAAACTAAAAAAAAAAAAAACTAAATTACTCTATATACAATTTAAGATCACTATTTTTCTGCTATTGAATATGACTAATAGATTGCATGCCATGAAAAAAAATTGTGTTTCACAGTGTAAAAATTAAAAGACAAATTACATCTGAGTGCTGATGAAAATTCTGTTAAAAGCTTTCCACACAGCAAAACTGAACAAAAATAATTAGGGCTAGTGGCTGTGGCTACGCTGTAGACCAAGTTCTTAATGTGTCGACGAAAAAAATACCAAACAGAACATTTATTGCAAAATTTGAAAATAATACCAGTGGTTTTAATGTATCTAAAGATCAGATTACTTTTACTTTGTAGCAAATAGCTAAATGCATAAATATAAATACACATACATAAAAAAAAGTTTACATTCGAGTCTTCATTACCTTTTGTACGCAGTTTTTCGAATTACATATTCTTTATTTCATTTTAAACGGCCGTTGAATGACATGGAAGGCATTTTTTTTTTAACAATAAAAATTGTATCTTTTTTTTTGTACAGTTTTTTTACTTGAGTTTCCGAGGAACGCACTTACCATGTAAAAAAAAAAAAAAAGATGTATTATATTTTAAATTATTAAAAAACCCTTAATTCTTATTTTTACACTCATTTATTTATTTATTGACGAATGTAGAACAGCTAATTAAGAAATATCGAACTAAAAAAATTTTGGACAAATATTGGACATTCTGAACAAAGTACTATTTAGGATTGTTTAACTGCGGCCCGCTGTTGAAAATTTTTTGAAGAAAAAAATTTAAAAGTTCTATGCAAAGTTTTGCAAAGAACAGATGTAGCCACCCAAGGTGCGCTTTTTTTATAATTATTATTAATTTACTCAATTAAATTTAAGAATTAAAGTAAATAAGGAAATATCGAGAAATGGATAATAGTAAACTTTTCCAATGTTAAAATTAATGGAAACGATAAATTGTTAAATTGAATATATTTAAGCTAAATGTAATTAAAATTGAAAAGTGATCTGATACGCCAAAAGTGATCCACTTAAAACAATAGCCCTTTAGGAGGCAAATTACGTGCTGTAATCCCTGGCATATATAAATGAACACACTGATATCAACGTAAAAATTATTTTTGATGGGCAAATATTATATCCACTTGAAATAGAATAACAAACAGTTCGTTTTTATATAAATTAATGATTGAAACACAATGACAGAATAGGAAAATAACGAATGAATTGTCTAATTAGTCAGGTTAAGAATAATACAAACATTAATCATCAACTTTACCAATAGGAAGTACACACATTTCAAACTTTACTATGGTAAAATATTATCTCACAAAAAGCCATTACATGCATCGTACAAAAGTTAACCAGTTCTATTATTATCAAATGAAAATATTTCATTCGCTCTTTTAGTAAGTGTAAGAATTTGTACAAAAATATCATGTAAGAATAACACTTCTTCAAATTAAAAAAAAAATTAAATTAAATAGAAAGTATGGTTTTGTTGTCACTGTTTTTTGTTGCTAACATCCTCAAGTTTGCCACCTGGCCTGCTTAGCCTGAAATTTTTACTATCTATCCTTTTCCAAAAACCTTTTACAGACTCTCGATCCAGATAACTGTACTATCAACAATCGCTGCAACCCTAATGAAGCCATAACGGATCATGAGACTGAAACATTTCCCCACTTCAAGATCGCCGGTCAAAAAAATTTAGAAACGGAATGTAAGGGAAACCACGAAATACGTATCGCTCTCGGTAGTTATCTGTTTGTATGGTAAATGCTGAAACTAAAATACTGGGTTTCACTATCATTTTCGTCAGCCTCCACGATGTCTGATCTAAAAATGATAAGCGGTTGACAGTGTGGTAAATATTTAGGTAAAGTATAAAATTTCAACCAAACCCAACTCGATGTTTCCTCTCTTTTCTTCTCTCCTCTCCTTTTTTCTTACTATCAGTCAAATTCTTAGATTAATCGTAGACTCAATGGCGTAGCCATGTGGGGGGTCTGACATTTCTGTACCACCAAGAATGCTCACAGTAAAAATGTGCGATTTGCAGAGAAAATCTACAGAAATTGCATTAAAAAAATGCATATCATTTAAGATATATTTCTTTAAATTACAAAAAAAAAAAACGCTGAGGGAAAAACAAGTACTTACCTTTTATTTTTGTACTAAAATTGTGGCCGCGGTAGCCTAGTGGTCATGATTTCAGACTCGTGGCTGGCGGTTTTCATTGAGTCGCGGGTTCGAGTCTTGACCACTAAAGATCCGCCGTGTAGCCGGGGCTGATGCATGTTAAATCTATCGGAGTCCAAAGTCTCCCACTGGCGTGGTGTGGAAGTTAGGTGAGAGGGAGTCAGCTCAGGTGTCGTCCTCGTCACTTGACCGGGGCTCAAAATTACGACGTCCACCACCCACCAACAGCTCTCGTGTTGCTTTTAATGCGACGTAAAAAGAAACAAAACCAAAGAATTGTATTGAACTTCAGTAATAAATCAGATAAATTGTCCGTACATCAATCACTTGCGGTACATAATTATTATAAACAGAACAAGCAATTACTTCTCATAGTAAACAAATGTAATTATAATATTATTAAATTAACATAATAAATTTGACTCTAATATAAATTATTAATATACGTGCTACATAACATATATAAAACCTTAATTAATTATTTAATTTAATTGATAGTCTTGAGTAATCATTTTATTTTTAGTTTTACCAAAACATTATTGAATTAAAAATTGACGCGAGGAACTCGTAAATTAACTTTCTAGCTTCACTCTTGCATGGACGATTTGATTCAGCAATCCGTCGGGAGTAATATAGAATTTAAATTTAAAGGGGGGGGACGTTTTTCCCTCCAGAATAATGCTTCCAAACCTCTATTCTTGAATATAGGAAAGGAGGGTGCCAGCTCAGATATTGTTCTCGTCACTTGACCGAGGTTCACAATTACGAGGTCCGTCGCCAGTATCCCCTATGTTGCTTCTAGTGCGACGTTAATAAAACCATAGCAAAATTCCAACGAAAGTAGGATCTCAATTAAAGCGAGCCCTGAGCATAAAAATGGTATTCCATCATGTCCGAGAATTTCTCCAAATTAAGACAATAATACTGCGAAGAAAAACTAATGAACACCAAAAATTCTTTTAATAGGTGAAGGAAAGATGAAATCAGAAGTTTTATTTTTATTGAGTTTCAATGTGTACCCAAATGGCAGGACATCTGAAATGTAAAAACAATAATAATCAAGGATTCGTAGGATGATCTAGGATTTTTATAGCCATTTTTTAGTTACTGATGAATCAAAGAATTAAAAAATAAGCGAAATGAATAGCAATAATAAGTTCGAAAAAAGAAAGTAATAACAAAATACGGAATATGCCATAAAAACACTTCACGCTTGTATATCATATTATATGAAACTATCGCATTTAATTTAATCAATCGCTCCAAAATTCTAATATCAGAATTAAAGTGACATTTAATCTTAATAGATCACATAAGAATCAAAATACTCAACTGCAATCAAAACCTGAGGTGAGAATTTTTATTAAAAAGTTGCTTTTCAAATTCGCAAAATGTGGCATTAGTCTGTTATGAAATCAACCACAATATGTTTTTTGTATATGATACGAAAGCATAATAAAGAGCATATTTTTTCTGTGCATTACGAGATATTAGGACAAGCACGAAGATAATAAAGAAAACTATTATTAATTAAGTCGATGTTCTTTAACCATTTCCTATAAGTATTAATAATTTGATGGAACTAAAATGAGAGTTTCTTAATCTCACGTTTAGAGATCAATCATTCCCAGAATTCTCGATTGGTTATTTAAAAAATTAGGAAGTTAAAAGGGGAAAATATAACGTAATTCGCATATATTTATTGCCAGTTTTATGGATCTTAACAAACAGATGTAAGGAGACCATCACGAGAACTTCGGCTCTACCCATGCCACGTGGCACATGACTTTTACTATCCCATATATTCGATACTCCATTTTCAGTTAGGTATGGAATGAAACAACAGCTTAGTAGTCTGTCGGATTGCAATGTTAAACTTATTTTTCCACTACATATTAAAACTTTATAAATAAATAAAATTTTCTTTAATATATCAGATAAGTAAAAAGTCACTTTAATGACTTAAATTAATGTTATGATAGTTCATTACTTCAATAGAATTCTCCATTTATCTTAGTGATGAAGGGAACTCAATCATCAAAAATGCAAAGTCGGGACTCTTTTTGTCATGGTCGATATATATATAATGAGTTATTGTGATGTGCAAATTTTTTTTAAAAAAAAGAAAAAAATAGACTTCACTTTATACTGATATTGAATAAATACATTGCTGATAAAAGGGTATTAAAAATGTATGGTAAATTTATTACTAAAAACTTACGTAAATATTTCTGAACAGTCGGGTGTGGCTACAGTTGCCTTGTGGTCATGGTCACGGATTCACAGCTGGCGTTTTTTCCGTCGAGGCGCAGGTTCGAGCCCTGATGCCAGTAAAGACTTGCCGTGTAGTGCAGTTGATCACGTTGAGTCTATCGAGGTAACGAGTCTTCCCGTAGGCCTAGTGTAAATGCTTAAAGAGGGAAGTGCAAACTCAGGTGCCGTTCTCGTCACTTGACAGAGTCGAATTTCAAAATTATGTAATATCTTATGTTCCTTTTTACAACACGTACTGTTTTATCTCACTCTTTATTGTTGTAAAAAAAATTATTTGTGCCAATAAATGCTGAGTGTGGGGGTGGGTGTAGCTCAATTATTTGGATGAGCTCAGTCACCTTGGGCTTTCTGTCAATAGGCCTCGTATTGCTTATATTACCATGTTAATAATCATTCAGTTTTCTTGTTTTCTCCCCATTTTCTTGTAAATATCGATCTATCCTTTTAAAAAATTGAAATATATATATACGTATTTATTGTTTAGAATGATACCGATGATATTGAAGAGAAACTTTGGGAATGTTCTTTACTTAGCATTCCAAAAAAAAAAAAAAAAAAAACAGCAGGGAGCTTTTATTTAATTCTAGATTTAAGTCTTTTAAGCTCATAAGCTTTACACAGAATTAAAAATTTCTTGATTTGGAATTTCCTTAAAAAATTATTATTACTGATAACAAAGTACGAACGCATTAAGACATAAATAATGCTTAGTTAAATATTTACATTTTGCTTAGGTTAATTTTAACACTTTCTGCGTTAAAAAAATTTTTTTTTTGCTGTATCGTCTTCGATGTTTTATTTTAAGATTAATTCAGAATGTCCTAGAATAATATGTGCTGTTATTGAAATTTAACATAACTCAAAGCTTCACGAAACTTCAACGAATTATGTACAGTGTAAAATTCCTTGAGATAACGTAATTTTTTTTTCTTAGCATTCTTTGCATAAATTAAAATTACCGATATGTATGCTAAGATTCCTTTGTTTTCATTTGTATTGAAGATGAAATAACATACAGGGAAATAAGTTTTTGTACAGGCATAGATTTTACACAAATAAGAATAAAGAGTACATTTGCATTACAATAAAGCTGTAAAAACATTTTCCTCAAATGGCTTTTAAAAATTAATTTGGCTGAAACGATCTTTATTTTTGCATATTTAGATTCTTCTAAATTCCATTTTATGTTGTATATTTCTGAATTATAAACATGCAAGTATTCACCAGTTATTATAATGAACAGAGTCATCCGAAATTTAAAATTGTTGTGTAATTTAGATATAGCTTTCCGTTTTTATCTCCTTTTAAACAAAATTAAGTTTTTCTTTGATTAGAAATAAATAACACAGAAATAAATAACACACAAAGAAATCAATACGATATTACCGCAGGCATTAAAAGAAAAAAAATAATTTAATGATTTTCAAAAAAAAAAAATCGTCTGAAATTATCTTGTTTCTTAAATTTACATTTATGTGAATACAAAAAGAAACATTTCCATTAAAATTTTTACTGTAAAATCTTGTAATAGATCACTTTTTATTCAATCAAATATTTTGAGATTAAAATAAAACTTCGATTTTTAGAAATAGATGCACTTATTTCTTAAACTTTACGCATAAATATAATATGCGAAATTAGACTACTAAATCCACGTAAAAAATGAATATAAGTTCTAAACCTGAAATATTAACAATAAATTGAAAAATAAAGTACTAAATTCGTTAGAATTATAAGATACAATATATGTATAAACCATCTTCATAACTCAAAAATGTATTCATTTCAGTTGTTTGTTAAGAATTGTATTAAAAGATTATATATATATTTTCTGCTATAAGTTTTTGATAATAAGCTCTAAAGCTTTCGTTTTCGAAAGACTACAATTTTTCTAAAGTTACTAGTTATGATAAGTTACTGTTTTATTTTAATTATGAGCAATTAGTTTGGTTATCCCAAAAATTTTAAATTTAGAAATTTCATGATTTAAAAAAGAGGGAATGTGATGCTACAAAATTCTTAGTATATTTTTTTGTATTCCTAAATTTTCTTGACTTAGACTTTAGATTGGTATCACAAAAGTGAATAAAAATCGTTTAAGATATCACTTTTAATATATTAATTTATGTAAAAAAAAGTTTAAATACATATTTTTGGTATTTAATATAAGAAACTACTTTACGCACACTAAGAAAAACACTTGTAATTAAAATTGATATAAGTGTTTAAAATAATTCTCAGCGATTGAAAAGTTATATGACAGTAAAATAAGGATAAATTTTCAATAATAATATGGAAATAAAATTTGACATTTTTTTTTCTTGCTTATGCTGAGAATTTTGCTTTTTATACATATTTGATACCTTTTTGCCAACAGAAAGAAGATTTATAGAAAAAGAATATGTAATTGAATACCCAGCGGAACAAAACCTGCACATTCAGATTGAGAACTAAATTGTGCAGTTAAACATGTTCTTTGGTACCAATCTTCCACTAATGTATACATCTTCTAATTACAAATATTTTGGACAAAAAAATTTTAAAAAATATACTTTGAAACCCCACTTGCAAAAATATTAAAGCTTCTTTAAACTGGATGTGAAATCCTAATTTAAATCGTTAAAAAGTAAGTCATACTTCTTATGACATTATTATGAGCAAGTATCTTAATCAAATTTTGCAAAAATTCAAGATTACCTTTAAATCAGATTCTTCAAAAATTTATGATGTTGCCCATCTGAAGAGAATATTAGTAATAAATACATTAAATATTATATGAAAAGTTTTCAACTTGAGAACATTTAAAAGTAACTTAATAACAAAATAAATTCCAATTAAAATCAAATACACAAAAAAGTTTATTACTGAAAATTTTAATCTAATTTCAGTTATTAAAAAAGTAACCGTTTTGAATACAATGAATATAATAATATCTGTCTGCAAATATTATTAAGTATATGTGTCCATATTCGTGAAATTCTTCACAGCTAGAAGAATCTTTGTGATCCTAATATTGTGTGGTGGATTTGTTCTTTTAAAAAATCAGTAAATCTGAAAGTCTATAGCCTCATAATATTCAAAAAAATAAATAATAATAATAGTTTGTTTATGATCAAGATTTCAAAAGACTCCAGAATCAATTTTATTTATTGCAAAATGTCTATCAAAAATCATTTAAAAATTTAACATATAAAGACCTAAGTAGGAAAATTGTCAAAATATAAAGTTATATATCAAATTTAAAATATCCTAAGAAATTTAAAATTCAATATCCTCAAAATCCCTCAAAGATTTCTCAAGGGATATATTAAAAGTCATATCGAATTGGGCCATTATACAAATTGTGATGATTATGTTTTTTTTTTTTTTTTTTTTTTGTAAGAAATCTAAGCGATAATCACCTTCCAAGCAATTTCCAATGAATTTCTTAATGTTATTAATTCTATTGTAATTATGTCCAGTTAACAAATTATTATTACAATGCAAGATGTTCAAAATAATATTCGTTACATGGATATGTGCCAAGCTTTTCGCAAACATTATAATGTCATATAAAAATGGTATATAACCATAATTTTAAAACATCAGAAATGCAAAAAAAGAGAGGAACTTTAAGTAAAACACGCACGCCAACACACACAATATTTCTATGCAAATGAGCATTAATTTATTACAAAATGTATAGAGAATCAAAGTAAATTTAATTGTGAAAAAAAATTTGAAAAATACTATAAATCAAAGAGATATACATTGTTAAATTTTAAAAAATACAGATAAAAGACTTATTAACAAGAAAAATATATAGTAAAATATCAAGAGAAATTTGAAAAGAAAAGAAAAGCGTTCAAAATTGGACAAACCTTGGTTGTGTTCCCTTTTATTTTTCCATTCTAAGAAAATATACATCACTTGTCTTCAAAAGCTCCTTTTTTCTTTTAATTTTAATCTAAGACGTTGATCAATATTATGATGAAGCAAGCGGATAAGGAGATAAGGCTATTACTTCAGATTTACAAATCGGAGACTTTTCTTGGATAATTCCGAAGTTTATGGACGATCCTTCAAGTTTGAGTAGATGATAAAGTCGGGAGCATTTGGAAAGTAGTTTCCGAAGAGGACTCACGCGTTTCTTTCTTCCTTTGAGCAGGATCTCAAAAGAATTCATTATGGTGAGTTCCATTTCTTTATTTCTGGTACATCCATAGTTTATTCTATATTAAGTATGAAAATAAGATGTATATAATAATTTTTAAACAATAAATTTACTTTTTTTTTATCGTGAATTCTAAATATTTTATCGATATTATCGTTTTATGTCAAAGAATGGAATCCAAATCTGAATTATTCTGACATATTCGGAATACTGTATTTTAATAATCTGTTAATTTCTCATAGAAAAAATTATTTTTATGAGATATATTATAAGCTATAAAATATATCTCATGTATATATACATATATTATAAGCATAAAATATATCTCATAAAATATAGTTTATAAGATATATTATATATATTAAAGCATATTATAGAAATATGCTTTACATTTTATTTTTAATTATTGTCTTATTGATAAAAAAATTTTTCATATGATGAAAAATGTTGCACATTAATTTTTATGCATTGATAATGCTGCAAGATAAATGAGCAGATTTCTAATAATTGTGTGTGCACTAAGTTATAAATAACATTAAGATATTTTTATATCTAAATTTTTGGAGTTTGAATATTATTCCCCAACATCAGATGGAAATAACGTTAAGAAAATAATATAGAATTATTATTTCTTTATAATGATTTAGTCACAACTAATGAGTGCTCAATTTACATGCTATTAGATACGTACCTGCTTAATGGTGCTAAGTTTGTCTTCCTGAATTTATCTACACACGAAGTATTTTATTGGGAAAAAAACAACAGAATTTCAAAAATAAACAAATTAATATATTTTAAAGTTCCAAAAGCTTGTCTCACTAATTCCTTTTAAGGTATTATTTTTTGCTCTCAACATTTTAATTAATGTAATATTTATTTACAAGGTATATTTTAGGCTTTTTAAAAGAATAGAGGATTTTAAAGTAAGAATAAACTCTAAAAAAAATATATTTATATATCTTCAATAACTAAAAATGCTAGCTGAGACCCATATCTTGTAGAAAAGCCTTTTTATAATATTCCATAAGCGAACATTAAATTAATAAAGATTCTGAAAAATTAAATTAATAAAAACTTAAGTAAAGTTGAATTTTTATGTATAATTATGCAAAACAAATTAAGAATTATTGTACTCTTTGTAAACAGATATTCAGTGTTTATGAAAAATGTAATATTTTTGTTTTATTAATAAAACTGCTTAAATTTTCTTTTCAGACTACTTACACTAATAAAGGCCCGAAGGTAAGTTTTATTAAATAATTTTTTGCTTAAAACCCCTATCACGTTGCTTTCTGTTGTATATTATTAATAAAAAAAATTAAATAGAATAAATATTAAATATCTTCATGTGCATGATTTTGTATAAAAAGATATATTCAGAAATTATAATTGTTAATATTTTTAAGTGAAGAAGTTCGAAAAATATCAAAACATTCCAATATGTTTCATCCAAAATACAAATGATAAAAAAGTTTCGCTTGTGCAAATTTCTAACGATTTTAAATAAATGCGTGATATAAGTGATATACATTTTTACTAAATTGCATCAAATATTTTAAAAAATTACTTAACATTGCATGATTTTCTTAAAGTAATTTTATTAAAAAATCATATTTTCAATTTGAAAATGTGATTTTTTTTTCATTTGCATATTCTTCAATAGTTCCTACAGAGCTATACTATTTTCGCTATAGATTAAAAGTCTTTTCTTTATATTTTATGTGGTACGTATTAAAATTTGATGAAATTCAAGTATTCTATTAATTAAAATATAAAAATTAAGCAACTCTAAAATTGTAAGGAATATTAAAATCATATATTTTCGATTTAATTAAATAAAAAAATAAGGACTCCAGTTTAACGATATATATCTATTACAATTATTGACATGTGTGTAATGGAACTATATATATATATATATATGTGTGTGTGTGTGTGTGTGTGTGTGTGTGTGTGTGTGTGTGTATACAATAACACACGCACACACATATATATGCGCGCGCGTGTGTGTGTTTGATACAAGTGATCATATATCAGAGGCTTACATACTATTCGAAATTTTTCTGTTGTTAAACTATAGATGATATGAAGATATTGAATTATTATAAATGTATTTAAAGAGTTAAAAATGAAGTAATAGTTATTAAGAATGCATAAAAAATCTTATTCGAATTAAAATGATGACACATCATAATGTAATTCGAATTTTAGTGATTACAAAAACTGAAGTTAAATGTTATTAACTAAAGCAAATTAACAAATAAAAAAGATTTTAATATGTAAATTTACAAAGAATATTTTTAAATATATAATTAATAGAATAATAAATTGATAATAGAAACGTAAATCAAATATATTCAACTGAAACAGATTTTGTCTGCTATTCAAATGTAGTTTACGTGATAAACATTTTCAAAATTTGTAATGATTTATGCCCTAAAAACGAGCATGTATTTTAAGAAAACATTTAAAAAGTGACATTCACTCTAAAGGAAAATACTGATATGGTAAATGATAAAATTTTAAATAATTTTTTTTATTAATACTACTAGAAAGCTTTTTTATATGAACAAATATTTAAAATTATAATATCTAAAATTTATAGCTAAAATTATTGAATAAATTAGCATAAAATTATCAATCGTACTGCGCATCAAAATATATTACATTTTGTAACTTTGATTTTACTTAACTCACAGAATGAGTCCATGTAATGACATGCATTTATTTATATTACGTTATTCAGAAATGATCAGTGTTATGAATATTAAATTAAATTTTTTATTGGGAGAGTTTATATCGATCATGAAAAACATACAAAAAGAGATCGCAAATATACACAATTGTTTTTTTCATGAATGAAAAGGACGAGTAAAGACAGAGATTTCCCAAAAAAGTTATATTATCTGTACGCTATTGTTAAAGTATGTTATTTCAAAAGGCGACAGGTACTGAATGTTACAAATTTATCATTTGATCTTTTGTAACATTCAGTACCTGTCGCCTTTAGTTTGTCGCCTGTTTCTCGCGAGGCGACACAATTAAGTTCAATTATAAATTTAATTGCCTCAATGTATGTAGTTATTTTTTTTCTGCTGAAAATTACTGTAAGTTCCACCCCCTTTCACCGTAATAGAAAAATCTTTATCAATAACGACTTGCAGCTAATCTCCTAAATCAGAAGAAAAGGGAGAATAGATAGTGCTGAATTTTATTTCCTGATTAAAGTATTTTTCTCAAAATAGGAAAACTTAATTATAAAATTTTATTAATGAGAATGAAATTTTTAAAAATAAGTATTTGTATCTGTATTGCAACTGTCACCAAAATTTAAAAGGTAAAATAAATAACTTTAAAAGCAAACACGTATTTTTTCTTGAAATTTTTTTTTATGTTACAAATATTTTTAAGCAGTTGGTTGGAGATCGTAAATTATAAGAAAAATGCCTTTAAATTTTAAACCTATTAATCATCTGGTGTAAAGATAACGAGCTAATTATCTTTAATTTTAAAGATGTTAGTTCTAGTTTTTATTTGTGAAATTTATCATAATTGGAAATAATTATTCGAAATTGTCTTTAATTTTCAGATTTATATCATATTTCTGCAAATATATATTTCGCTAAATCTTTTGCTTCAAAAATAAACCAAAATAATAATAATAAGTGTTTCAAAAAAATAGGATAGTTCTTTGAAATGAGACAAACATTTATCCATAAAACATTTTTATTGAAAACTAAAAATATAGACTTTATGCAGACTTTCAAAAACGGTTTTTCAAAATTTTAAATAAAACTTAAGTTATCACTGTTTTAATAAAGTGTAACTTGTCAAAGTAACTTTTCTTTTTTCAAAAATTGCATTTAATGTTGCCTAACATGTGAATTTTTTTAAAAAAAGTACTCTTAGTAAAACTCTTTCATAAAAAAAAAAATTATAAATTTCACAAGATTTTTGGTATCATGTGAAAGCTAAGAAACGGAAGAATTTTTTAAAAAAAACTGTTTAGGCCTTTTAGATTGATACCTTAAGCATAGGTATGCACTGAATAAATTACCAGCATTCTTAAAAAGCTGTTATTGATATAAATTATCAATTATCTCACTTCGAGAGCTTAGCTCATTGAGAATATTGGGTGTTTCTGATTTTTAAAACAAAATATTATAAGAAAATAATGTTGCCTAAGAGGTAATTTAATCAGATAGAATTCCTTTTTTTTATCTGATTTGATTGCTAAAATTCGATGAGTATTTGTTGATTGATCACGGTGTTTCAATGTTAATTTTTTATCTCTGTATAGAATAACATGTTTCGCAAACATTGTGCGTGTGTATGAAATTTCAAAAAAACATTGGACAGAAATTTGCAATCACACGTGATGAAAATTCTGTTTTACAAAACAACTCCTTCCTACTGCATAAAAATAATTTAATATAGAGTTTCTATTTGATAAAGGATATAGAAGAATTCATTCTTATAATAAATGAAATTGGGGAATAATTATTTCAATAAAAGGTTACAAAATAAAAAGTAAAGTGGGCTATATTTAAAATAATTTATTTAATATAATCTTAATTTTTAATATGTCATTTGAAAATTAAAATTTTTATTTTTGGATAATTTAAATCTAAAAATTGAAGTTTTGAAAACCTTTCTTGTTTTCATGAAAAAGTTGGTCTTGTTAGAATATTATTATTAAACTATTTCTGGAAACCTACACTCATAGAATCGGCAAACAGAGCATAATTTTTCTAAATCTTTAAAACAGTGCAATAAAAAACAATTGTTTTGATATTATTCTATTTATTTTCTTTGAAGTTTAGAATAAATTTAATTGTAATTATAAAAAATATCCTTTTTTTCCCACATATATCTCATGATGATTATGTAAACGTTATACTTTAATTTCATGTAATTTTATATTTATCTCTTTTTTCAGCCCGACAGGGGGAAATTTCTTCATTTTGATCATATTACATTTTGGGTTGGAAATGCAAAGCAAGTAAGTCTTATGTATGAACACGAATGAATAAAAATTTACTAATAATTAGTATATTGGATCATATACACAAAACTTTATAAACATTATATAAATAACGAATGAATTTAAAGTAATAACATTGTATAATATCCTTTTTACGGATATATTTTGTATTTACAGGCAGCTGCTTATTATTGTACGAAGATGGGATTTGAACCGTTGTGTTATAAAGGTCTGGAAACAGGATCTCGAGAAATAGCTGCTCACGCCGTGAAACAAAATAGAATTATATTTGTCTTTAAGTCACCATACAATCCAGGAAATAGAGGTTCGCTTTAATGCATTTTCTTCCGATTCATAAAATTAACTGTAACTATCACCTTATGCATTTACTTTATAAATGTTCGAATTAAAACCAAACTACGAATAAATAAAGAAGCATTAAGAATGCGCGTTTGAAATGAATTTTAATGAAAAAGAAAAGAAATAGATGAAGATGAGAGGTTCTTCCTAATTTGTATTTGTTTTTCTGCATTACTTTATTCTGTTTTATCAATTCCTCTTTTTGAATAGATATCACGCTCATCTTCCGAAACTAATCATTGAAACAAGCTAAGAAATGAAGTGAAGTATCTCTTTCTAGTTTTAATATATAAAGTTCTTATCAAAATAAGATTCCTATATAAATAATAGATTTATTAAAATGTTCACATGAATTTAATATAAATGTAAGACTAATTACTTTGAAAAAGTGGGAAAAAACCGGTTTTGTATTGTAAATAACGCGATTAACATTTCTACCCTATTGAAAAAAGTTAAATTTTGACTATATGTGTCTACAGTTTAGTATACGAGTATATTTATTGTAGGTCCTAATAAATATTTTTATTTTGCTTTACTTCATTTATGTGTTTATTAATAGAGACAACACATCTGATATCGTTTGTAACTCACTTCCCCTTTTTTTTCAGGTTTATCTCTCCCTTTCCTCCATTCAGTATCTTATTTGTACTAGCAATCTTAAGTTTTTAAAAGCTTAGAAAGAAACAGAAAAATTTTAATTACAAATTTCCTAAACTTACTTCCATTATTTTTGATACATTTTTACGATAAGCAAGTTTTGTAATACATATTAATATTTTCTTTGCAAAGAAAACATAGTTATAAAGCACACCTCGTTTATGTTTCTGGTCTCCCTCTGTCTCTCTTTGGGCCGCACTCCTTGCAACTTCCTCTTTTAAATGTTTTGATTATTATTGTTTGCTTGAAACAATTTCCAATTTATTTTTATTTTCCATCCTAATATCTCTGTGGTTAAGTCAGCTGTTTTTCAAATTCCTTTAGAACTGAGGTCTTCAAACTGGGTTCCCTGGAACTTTGACTGAGGTACCGCAAGAGATCATTATTTGTTTAATCAAAGAACCAAAATTTTAATAAAGTCTTAATTTTTATAAAAGATAGAATTCTTAAAAGAAGTTTGATTGTAAAATTAAACATAAATAAACATTTTATGGATAAAACAAAGTCTTAAATTTTGTAAAAGTCACGTGCTTCAAATACATTAACCAAGACTCATTAAGTCTCATATTAGTCTCCATTCTTTGCTCAGGTGAAAAATCGCTCACTTATTTGTCCACTTATTTCACTATTTTCAAGGTATAAAGTAAAATTGATGCCATTCTTTTAAAATTGAAATTTCGGGCAAATTACATTTTGAAAGTTAATATTGAATGCTTTCTTAATGTGCATAGTATTTTAGTAGATGGTAACGCTAATCCCGATAAAAATGTAAAAATTAGTTCTATTCAACATCAATCAGATCTGCAAAAATATTTCTTGAATACTTCCTAGTTCAAAAAGAAAAATTTTCTTGAATCCAAACTCCCTCAGATGACTGTGACACCTCCGAACTCCCAATAAAAGAAAGAGAACAACAAATTAATATATCGACTGACACTCAATTGAAACTAATTTTAATTAAGTTGATTTTATGTATTTTTGGATTGACATTAGAAAAGAATACTCTGAAATTGTCAAAAGAGCTGTGAAACGTCTAATATCTTAACATCTGTATGCGAAAATCTTGAAAACAGATTGGATGCTGAAAATGACATTAGGTTGCAGATTTCAACAATTATTCTAGACGTAAAAATACTTCGAAATAATAATAAAAAAAAATCACAGCCATTAAAATTTTTCTTTTTATTAATTTGTTATAATTTAAAATATTGTTACTTTTGTTTATTATTCATAGAATATATTTTAGAACCTTCCCCCCCCCTCCACACACAAATACCCATTAGCTACCTTACCCTTCATTATCTTATCAAGACGTTTCAATTGTGATAAAATAGAGAATAATTTTAAAAATTTGAGTAGGATAAAGCTCCTATTTTTCTTCTCTTTGATCAAGGGGTTCCTTCAAGAAAGCTCAAAGGGTTCCCCAAATACCTCTGATTCAGAGGAAGGAGTCATTTGTGTGGTTTGTTTTGATTATAATAAGGGTCCACATGCATAAAAACGGCAAACTATTTATAGCAACCTGTGAATATATTATATCATACACACAGGACATCTCCTGAGCGCATGCATACGCTAACTCCTCAGTAATATCTATAATTAGTTTCATTATATAATATAAAAAATATATGTTTCTTTTTTTCTTCCCACATTTGAAACTTTCGCTTGCTGGTGCATAGTTAAAAGGAGGATAACCAATTGATTCTTTTTCGTTTCCAATTAAAACACGGAATAATGTGGAAAATGATTCTTTATCAAGTGAAGAATAAGTAGTTTGGTAGTATTTCTAACGATTATTAATTTTTACTTCAGTAATTCTTTAGCAAGAATGTAGTTTGTGAAGAAATAATCAATCGTAATATTGATTGCAATTATCAATCGTAATATTTTGAGCGGTACCCTCTATCGAATTTTCCAGAAGCAATACAGTATTTCTTCCTTGATATTTGTCTGGTTAACCATTTGAAGACTTTCCAGTTTATTTTCAGTACATAACAAACAAACGCAAGCAGTTTGATATCAGATATAAACCAAAATTTAATTACGCATTTCTCTCTTGGCTTGGAGGGAAAATATTGTTGCAATGTGCATTTACTAAGGAAAGGCACAAGCATTTCTGCAATTGTTACATTTTCTCAAGGAATAAACTTCTCTAGCAATAGTGTTATAAACATGTAAAGTAATGATCTCATTGGAGATAGATTATTTACACTACTTCGATGTATTCTTTCTTTGTTGTCAAATTTGAGAAATTAATAATTTTAAAGCTTTACAAAGACATAGTTGCACAAAAAATATGTCACAGCCAACTTCTTCGCTCTATAATTCTTTGAAAAATTATCCTGCTAACTTACAGACTCCAGTTAAAATTAGCAAAACTTTCAAAATGAATGAAAATAACTTAAAAATAAAATGAATTGCTTACATTTTATTGCAAAATTGTCTCACTTTGTATAAACAATTTCGGATTTTTTTAAAAATACTTAAGCTTCTTGTTCCTAAGCAAAAACAGTTTTTGTGTTTTATTTTGTTCTGAACATACTATCTTCATTTCCCGATTAGTTTCTTATATAATTAATATCATTTAGTCATTTGTTAGGAAAACCTTCATTATTGACTCAGGGTGTTCGGTTATCTGGTGAATTTTAAAACATATAGGACCAGAGATAATTTCGTAATGTTATGGATTCTGTAAACTAAAAACGGAAGTCAGAAAATATCCGCTAAAGTGAAATAAATATCTAATGGCAGTAATGGAATTTGTGTACTAGTACTTTCCGCTTTCTTTTGATAGTAAGGAAGGGGATTTACATCGTGTTCAGTTTTGTTACAACAAACGAAGGAAGATGATCCCACAATTTCTTTTTCGTGATCGCAAATATCTATTTTTTTTTCATTATTCTTTTCATAGTATATGTGATCAGATTCGTTTGTTTCATTCAAATCATGATCACTTCCTCCATCAGATAGATCTCCATGCTTTTGCAAACATTTCCTGATGGTTTCTGCCGTATAAAACCACATTTACTAAAAACAATAAAAGGACAAAACGCACCAAATAAGCAGAACTTTATATTCGTAAATCAGTATCTTGATTCCATATATCAAGCGTTATATAAAATGCAGACCATCCAAAAATACTAAACTTATTTTTAGATATTTCAATGCGTATTAGTGATATGGGTCTATAAGATCCAGGTAGGTAGCATGTCATTTTGTGTTAAAAGAAATTTTGCAAGTCTAAAAATAATCAAAAACAATACAAATTTATTTATTTATAAGCAGAACTTAATAATAAGATATTATTACAATTTAAGCCGACGGGTGTTATCATGTAATAAACTATAGAAAAGGGTCAATTAGACTCATTCGTGGTAGGAAGGTTAAGAAAATCGATAAATAGACTGAGAAAGCACAAAGCTAAATGATTATATGTCATTTAATAGCTAGTCATCACTATAAATAGACTGACCATCTTAACTCATATATTAATTGCTTAAAGTTTGATGAAGTAGATTCCCAACAAATGACTTGAAGAATTGGAAAAATGATTCAAAAGTGAAATAAAAATTAGACTTTATGCAAAAAAAAAAAAAATGCAAAGTATTAACAATAATTTTGCTTATTTAATTATAATTTTTTTCTTCAAAAAGCATAAAATTAAAATATTTTCATATGGATTTTCTATCGCAGATATGATTGTTTAAAAAAGATATACCTAGTCAACTCTGGTTCAAAATATTTCAAAGTCCTAAAAATTGCTATAACAATTCTGAAAAACAAAAATGCTGTTTCTTTTCTGTGGCTGCGTTTACGACAATTTGTTAAACGTAAAACTTTTTTTAAAATAGAAATGGGAGATCATCTGGTTACTCATGGTGATGGAGTGAAGGATATTGCTTTCTCAGTAGAAGATTTAGATGCAATTGTTCAGGTATGTAACTCTTATTTATTTATTCCTCTGCTTTACTACGAGTAGAGTAGCAGTGTATTCAAGTCCTTTTTAAACAATTTTATCAAAGTTACTCTTTCTAAAATTTTAAAATTTGAATATCTTTCTTTTCTTGATCCAGAGTACCAAAGAAAGGGGAGGCAAAATTGTACGCGATATATGGGAAGAAACAGATGAAGGTGGAACAGTCAGGTTTGCAGTTGTTCAAACTGTAAGTATCACGTTTGAAACTTGCAAAACCTTGAGTAGAAACCAAGATTATTTTGGGGCACATAATGATCAGAAATTTTTTTAACAGTTCGGAGACACTACTCATACGTTTATTGAAAGGTCTAACTACAATGGGTTATTTTTGCCTGGATACAAACGTCCAATACAAAAAGATGTCAGCCTTAAAAACTTGTGAGTAAAAATAATGTTATATTTTTTTTAAAAAGAATTTTTAAAAACATTGCACATAAAAATAAGGGTTTTTTTTTTTTTTTTTTTTTTTTTTTTTAAATTCTTCTAAAAACTTATGTGTAAAAATATTTTACAGAATGAGATGTTATTAAAAGTCAATATCAAAAAGTTACAAAATTTGATTCATCAAAGAAACTATTTTATGTCCTTATTGAATGAATTTTCGGGTTGTAATAAAATTAATATATTATAAATCACAATTAAACTCTTTTGGTCATTAAATTATGACATTGTTTGGGAAACGGAGTTATTATTATTATTATTTGTTGTTATTTTGAACTGATCCTTTGAGTTTCCTTATTAAATCAGATGATTTTATTAAGTCTGTTTTTTCGAATTTTAGAGATATTATCCAATGAATTAAATTCAGAAAACTTTAAAAGAGGTTTTTACACTGTACCTTTCTTTATATTTATGCATAAGATTGGTAAAAATTATTACAGTTAATTGATCTCAGGGGAAATGAAACCACAAAATACAATTTGATGTGCTAAATATAATACTATTTCATAGGATGTTATAAAAAAGCAAAAATAAAATCCACATTTATAAATTTTATTTTGTGTGTATGTGCGTGAAATATTTTAAACATTTGAAGATTTTGTATTGACAAATTTAAAATCATGCAGTTATCCTTTAAATTAATCGCTTTTGGGAAAATAAAATTCATACCGTACATCAAAAGTGAATATGTCTTTACGTCAAGTTATTAACTTTGTAAAAGTAATACCTTCTGAATGAGGAATTCCAAAAATATAAGCACTTATTGACGGAATTTTATTTTCGAATTTATTATTCGGTTATTTTATTCATATTAATTGGTTTTTTTTTAATATTAAAACAAGAATCAATTTTGAACATAAGAAAGTGAAAATTCCATTTGAGGCATGTTCCCGTTATTATTCGTCTTTATCACATTTTTCACACACAATTTAATATATTACTACTATTTCAGAAAAATAACTTATTGCCTTTAATTTGAAAAATAATTTCATATCTTTTTTAGTTTGAAATGTTTTTTTTAAAACTTTTTGGATTATAATATTACTATAAATTAAAATATAACATGATTTTAAAGTATTGGGGGCTTACAATAAATGTAAAAAAAAAGTTACTTTTGAAAGAAAGAAATAGACTGGAAAAACTTTAAAATTTGCCGTTTAAAATAACTAAGTTTGATTTATACTTATGTTTCATTAACGATAACTAATGATTCAAACGTTGAATTCGCCAAAGATAATTCATTAAATTGAGTTCATAGAAATTATATATGCAAGAATTATATCTTAAAATGTTATCCTTTTTTATGTAATTAGGGTCTATTATTGGGTTGTTAGTAGTGTTGTTGTTGTTTCCGCAACAATAAAAAGTATTAGTTTGTACATTAATAGTAAAAGGTAGTATTCATATAACTGTCTTTTTATTTTTAAGTTAAGCAAAGATTGAATAGATTTATTTCAAGTGTTTTCTGAAAAATGAACATTTCTTTTTAGGCCATCAACAGGGTTAGACTTTGTTGATCACTGTGTTGGCAATCAACCTGATGATGAAATGGTTCCAGTTTCAGACTGGTAAGAGTTTCAATATGCATATACATACGTACACACAAATATATATATATATATATATATATATATATATATATATATATATATATATATATATATAAAGTTTAAAATGACTTGAAGATTAATGACTAAGTAAAAAAAAGGTGTTTTTCAAATTCATGGTTGTTTATTCATTTCGATAAGAGAGACAATAAATAAACATATTTTGAAAGAGGCAAGGTTTGAGATGCAGCTCCGCAGTCTCGATTACAACAGAGAAGAGCAGAAGAGAGCGAATTTTTACATAGCAGTCGATTTTATAGGGTGGGATATCTAGGGATTCCTCCATATCATGTGGTACTCACATAAAAAAAGATGTAGGGATTCTGTGGGATTAGCACGGCGTCTATCTTTCTAGTAGTGATTATTTCTGACATATTTATGATTACGGTAAAATAGATTCAACAGATGTGTGTTATGAGCGTGTGATCTAATAAATAAAAAGATAATTTAGAATTAGATCAGAAAATAGGATTGAACTCTTCACTTTTGATTTGAATAGGAAAATTTAGAAAATCAAATTAATTTTATGCGAGATCCTTACGTATATATATATATACGTGTATGTATTTATTCCATATTTTCTATATTGTTAAAAAACCAAACGAAGAAATAACAGATCCTAATCAAGGCCAAAATATAACACATTTTGCATTTCACATTGTAAATTCAGATTTAGGAATGAATAGAAGAATTAAAGTAGTTTGTTGAGCAAGGTACTTTATGCAATGCTCTCCTTACTTTTCTTTACCTAATAAAATACGTGAGTTTCTTCATTAAACCAAAAAGAATAAGAAAAAGGAACATACGAACAAATAAAAAGCAATGAAGGAAGAAATATCTACCCATAAAGATGTAAGTCAGAATGCTAGATACAACGTAATAAAATAGAAAAAGCAGGTGAACGAAAATGAAAAAATAATGTAAACGAATTCGGTGGGCAAATATTTTATTTTAAATAATTGGATAAAAGTGAAAGGCGAATTACTAATTTTTTTTAAATTTATAACAATTTTCACATTTTAGTGACAGAATATTTGTAATTGTATAAAAAAAAATACAAATCATTTATTTTTTTCTTCAAGTGAACAAGTCTTTTCATCAAATAGTAGATGTCGTAACGCCATCTATATTCAAGATAAAAAAAATTATAGTTAATTATACTGTTGTGAAGTGGATAAATAAACAAAAATTAGCAATGTTAATGTACAGCTTCCTCTCAAAATGTTTATGATGTAGATGAGGATTAAAAAATGAAAAAGAACAGTGGAAATTGGACAAATCGAACCTCATACACTCGTAATCCTCACTAAGACGAAGAAAGTTGCCATTCCTTTCCGATGAATCCATGAATGCACGTGTATCGAATTATTTAGTAGCTCGAACCAAATGTTATTTCCCTTTTTTTTAAGTACCAATAATACATATTTATGCTCTATAATTCGAAGTTAAAAAAATCAGACTCATTATGTCGAAATAAATAATGTAACGAAGTCACTCTGTGAATTCAACTAACTCGAAGTAATTAAATCTTAAATATTGTCAACTAAATGACAAAAATGTTTGATGCTTTTGTTTTATTGTATTTTGTACACGTGCATTTCGATTCATTAAACTTTCAAAGTATACATCTGTGTAAGCTATGTTTCTTTATGTTTTGACTCATTGTTTTAAAGTAGTTTATTACCAGTGACTATTTATTTGGTCGTCTAACAAATATTATTATAACATGAATGGAAGTTAAATTTTTGTCTCCTTATACAACATCTAAGCTACAACCTTTTGATCAAGGAATAATAAATAACTCTAAAACGCTGAACAAAAAAGGATATTGTTAGAAAACTAATAACATATGAAGTATAAACTGTACCTATGAAGGGGGTGTACCTATGAAATATAAACTGGGCGAGTTATTTTTATACTACGAATAGAAGCCTTTTGTAGACAGTATAAAAGTACAATCATTTTAAAAGAAAGACCTAAAAATAACATGTATTTTTATAAAAATAGCAAAAATCATAAAACTTCATGATTTGCATACCCCCTTCACTCTCTTAGATAACAAAACATTAAATAAACTGTTAGTAATATTTTCTTAGATTGATTATTTTTATGAAAGCGCAATTATATATTCATAATATTTGATTTTCAGGTATGAAAAAAGCCTCATGTTCCATCGATTCTGGTCAGTAGACGATAAACAAATTCACACTGAATATTCTGCTCTCAGATCTATTGTTGTAACAAACTACGAAGAAACAATCAAAATGCCCATAAACGAGCCAGCTCCTGGGAAAAAGAAATCTCAAATACAAGTAAAATAACATATAGCTGTTATTTTATATTCAGGATCGTAACGGAAAAGTTATTTTTAAGAAAATACGATTTTATTTTACATAGTTTATTTTGCTTAACAAATTAATGACTTCATTTCTATAATATTGCATGGATCTCAGTTGGTTTAAATACATATTTTAATGTAATAATTATAACTTATGGAAATGCAATGTTTTCCTATTACTTATTAAATAAACAAAACACACATGAGAAAGTAGTATTAACTTACTAGTATAATGAATTTAAAACCTTTTTGATATAGGAAAAAATATTTATTAAAGGAATTTTAAAATTCGCATAATGTATAGTATTGACTTTTTTTCAGGATGCGGTACTATTTTTTTTACAAAAAAAAATCTTTCAGTAAAATCTTAACCGATTTTTTGTAAAATAAGAAATTTTTTGTGAAAAATGGAGGGTGAGGAATTTTTGGTTCTATCCACGCCCTCTCCTTTTATTTATTAAATTGTTAAACATCAACGGAATTAGTATAAGTACCAAACTCTCGTATAACTGTAAGCTTAAAATTCATTGTTAAAATCGTAATTAATTTGGTTGTTGATTTATTACACCAGCTGTATTTGTGGCAAAGCTTTTCTTACCTCAAAAAATCAAAATACGGTTTATTCCCAGCTGACACCAAACAAAACAAAATACATGCTTTTAATTATTTTTACAAGCATTTGTTGTCTTTTGAATTAAAGCATGAGTTCAAAAATATATATATTCCATGCCAATTGAAAACGAAAACTGTAATAAATATTCTCAAAATTTTAATTGCATTTGCATTTAAGTGATATATTTTATTTAAAAAAAACCTACTTTCATAATTTGTTGCGTTAATAATTAATAGTGTACGCGTGAATCAATGAATTTTCAATTCGACAGGGAGTTATTTTTCTTGATTGACCTAGTATTCTTATTTGTTTTCTGTCAGTTTCAGACAAATATAAAAAATTAAGTATTCCTTGGATGAAAATAAATTAATTTATAGACTTAAAAAGACATTTTTTAATATTGACATTAGAAAATCTTTTGGCTACGAAGTATATTGCTAAATAAACAATCGTTAAAAACTGTAGGAAACCTTTAAAATATTCTTTAATTTCGAAGAATTTTTATTTTTAAAGGCTATTTAACTTTATATTTAAATTTTAAGTAACTATCTGTTCAGCGAAGGTTAAGTGATTTTTTTTATTTCGAAAGCTTAATTTAAAAATAATAGTATAATTTTGAGAGATTTTTTTTTGAAAAAATGTAACTATTTACTTTAAATATATTATATCTTCATTGTTGTATTTTTACAGGAGTATGTTGATTACTATGGTGGGCCTGGAATTCAACACATTGCATTGAATACCAAGGATATTATAAAAGCGGTAAATAAAATCTGATTACATATGATGTTCATTTAGAGAGGGAGAATAAAGAAAATTTATGGAAAGTTAGACATAGGTGTTATTAAAGCAACTAAAATAAAATGCATTCAATCAATAAGACAAAAGTTTTAAATTCTGTACTTTTCAGATCATTCTTGCCACAGCGTAAACAAACAAATTTATTACAAAAAAGGTGTCTGAGTATTTTCCAAGAAAATATCAATGTACATTTTAGTAATATTCCAGATTAACTTTTACAGTATTGATTTTCAATAAAAACTGAGTTCAAAAGATCGGAACAGAGTCTGTCAAACTATTGTTTATTAAAAAAAAAATAGTCCCGAAACAAACTTTATATCGTGTTCTTTTAAGAAAGTGTAGGGTATTTTATATATGATATTTTAAAATATATATTTTAATGAAAATTTGTACTAAAAATTTAAATCGTACTAAAATACTTTGATTCGCTGTAAGAAACGGAATTAAATAACTAGATTTTATTTATTATACACATAAGAAGAAAAGGCTTCTTGCTGTGAAGCAAAATGTTCAACAAGCCCTTAATTGATCCTAAATAATATCGAGATGTTATTAAGTCCTTTAAATGTTCTCAAATGTTCAACAAAAATGTATGCTACAGATGATTCATGTATCTAATGTGTTATAATATGACATCAGAAAAAAAACCCATAAAAACAATAAGGGAATTAACATCTTAATACAGATAGGAAAAAGTCTTATAGAAATGTATCAGAAACAACTTTTTCAGAATGACTCACTTTACAATGTATTAGAAAAGTCTCAATAATTTTGTTTTCACTTACGTCATATGAATTTTTAAGTTAGGGAAAGGAAAATGGAAATTGTAAAAATAAATCTTCACATTTCAGATCTCGAATCTTCGAGCTCGTGGAATGGAATTTCTCTCCATACCAGACACTTATTATAAAACATTGAAAGAAAAGTTAAAGACATCTAAAGTCAAGATAACAGAAGACATGAGTGAAGTAAGCTTATTATATCATCCTTTTTTTTTTTATTATTATTATTAAAGTTAATTATTCTCTATATTTCAGCACTGTTTAAAAAAGCATCATTGACACGTTTATTATTTATATGTAAATAAAAGTTTCAATGGTGCATTCTTCTTAAAAAGTATTTTAATTAGGTTATTTATTTGAATACTTTATATGTTTGGAGAAGTAGAAAATTAAGAATTAGAATTTGTAGACCCTAAACATTATTAGAATTTGTTGAATGAAACAACCTCAAAAGAACGCGAGCACAGGAACAGATAAGACTAGTTACAGTTTAATTCTATAGATGGCAGTACTGGGATAGCGAAATGTGCTGCTAATGGTTGCTCTGATCGTACTGCGATTTCGATTGCGCCCAGAAATATCATATTTAGCTAAAACAAAACAAACATTCAAAAAGCGTAATAAATAAATAAGTAAAGATTGCAAGTGTACACAAAATTGAAGACAACAATAATTGTTATGAACTGGCTTGGAAAAATAGATTAATTTCAGATTTCTCTGATATAAACGAAATTAAAATAGCCAGACTCTCTGAAATAAAAGTGCTTAATGGATATAATTAATGCACTGAAAATTCTGAACGTAGCCGGCTTTTGCTGAATAATTAATAACATTTTTTTAAACATTTTTCTGAATAGTTAATAACATAGAAAGAGGATTGAATTTTGAATTTAATTCGATGGATAAGATTCGATGTTTGATTACAATGCAATTCAATCGAGTCGTCGAATAGTCGTATTGTTATGAGTTTTGAAAATAATCACATTAGTTCACAAACTAAGATACTGATTATGGAAATAAATAAAAAATCGTCACAAACCATCTAATGATCATTATCTTTGTAAATGTTTGTTTGATGTTTTAAGACCCAACTCATTTGATGCTCTACAAGGATTTCAGGTGCGATTTGTATTTGAAGCATTTGCGGTAAACACTATACATTAATAGAATTTGATTGAAAGCTTCAATTTTACTAACGTCGCTCTAAGAAACAACACGAAGGTTATTGGCCATGGACTTCGTAATTCTGAAATTCGATCAAGTGATGATGACGACGCTTGTGCTGGCTTCCAACTCTCTACGTTATTGGGAAGCTAAATGGGAAGTATATAGTTACAAACAAAAGTAACTTGACACGCATAGGAGAAGCCCATATGGTCCACAACGAGAAAAAGGGGTTAATTTGGGTATAACACAAATATATTAAGTAAATGAATATATGGTGAGAAAAAAAATTAAGCATTAAAATCAACTATTGAATGAATGGATGAAACATTAAAGTTCTTAAGATCGTTTTAATTCTAAACACTTACGAAATGCTTAGTTGAAAGTTTTTTAAAAGCTATTTAAAGGAATACATTACCACAGCAGCTTGAAATTACTTTTATTTATTAGATTAATAAAATTATATTTACTTTTTAAAAGAGCTTTACTTATGTAAATTTCACACGTGATTTTTTTTTTTTTTTTTTTTTTTTTTTTTTATGCATCTATATTTTAAATAAGTTAAAGAATGAGTTACTTTTTTAAAAAAAAAAAATTCAAAGCCAATTATTAGTGAGAACTATACTTTTTCATTCTGGTCATGAATAACTAAACTCGAACATTTTTATCATCATTTAAAAGAGCTTTATAATGAGTTTCGAAAAATTTCTCTGGGTTGCTTTTCAATTACTTTATTTGTTATTTGCAATTTTTTTTTATATATGCTGTCCAAAATAAATACATTTGAATTAGTGACAAACAGATTTAAAATTTCATTTTTATAAAATATTATTTAAAAATATAAAATAAAACTTAGACTGCAAACTTTCATAGTAAATATGTCCCATTTTTGTAAATAAACAGAAAAATAGATTGATAGTAATAAGAGATATTTTAATAAATTTTGTTATCTGCAGTTTCATACCCTTAAATATATGTACTAGATATCTTATATTTTATATCTTAAACACATATATATTAAAGCGCCGCATGCGTAGCTGATATAATACAAATCAGATTGATTTTTTAAAATTTATATTTGATCATTTTTTCAACAAAAATAAAATGAGAAGACAACAAAATCTTCTTCCTTTAGAAGAAGTCATAGAACGCCTCTCCTCACATCCTAGTAACGACACTGTGTATGGTAGTAAAATATTTTCGTCAGATACAATGGAAACGAAAAATAGTACTTAATGTTTGTAAATAAATTAAAGATTCGAGAAAATTGTTCAAAGAATTTTATTTATGCTTAGATCAAAGAGCTCGAAAGTATTAAAGCTCAATCTTTATTTAGAAGGTGAGTTAAACTTTTTCATTAACATTTTGCATTTGCTATGAAATGTTATAATATATTTGCTATATACCTATACAGTTTGTTTTTTATATCGTACAATACAATAACATCCTATAATTATTTTTTGTTTAATTTCTTAAAGAAATAAATTCCGATACAACACAATAATTTTCAAAGAACGTAAAAAGTTTTGGTAATATAATAAAGGATAAAAAATAAGTACCAGTTATGTAATTAATTTTTAATAAGTAAGTAATTTTTTTAAAGAGTAATTTTTAAGGATTTTTTTTGGTTTTGGAATTTTCATGCATGTACTCACCGAGTAGAGGGGTTGGATGAAAATATGGGAAATAAATATTGTATTGATGCATTTATTGTTATTTATTCTTTATCCATATCAATTATTTAAAAAAAATTTCTAAGTACGTTATATAATAAGCATATCAAACAGCAACTATCTCTGAACAACTATTAAGAACCTTTTCAAATTAATATAATTTGTATTTCGTCAATAGAATTTGGACATCCTTCATTATTTACTACTACTGACATCTTCCATTCTAATAACACAGTCAATAATTATTAGACTTAAACTAAAGATGCGTAAGAGCAAGATAAAGTTCTTTATTAATAATCATTGAGGAATAGGTGACGTCGTTCTCTCTCGAATCTCGCTTAACTCGTTAATTCTAAAGTGTGATCAACGAATAAAGTCTTAACTTACCGAATCACTCATTCCGATTCAAACATTTTTCGAAAACCTTCAATAATTATCGATGTACTTTGACTAAGATTCTTTTCAATCCAAAAGATTAACTACGATACTTTTATAAAACATACAAATATTTATCACCCTGTCGTTATCATCTGTCTCCTTTCTTTCAATTCTATTTCAATAATACATCCCAGTCTGTGCACTTCTTCTCATCGTCTAATTAAGTTAATTATGTTTCATTTTGGTTGTGAAGAAATAGTAATTTTATACATTTCAAATAACTAAAAATCTCCGAGGTTAGTACAGAAAAAAAAAATCGGGAATAGCCCAATTTCACAAATTAAATGTCTTTAAATGTTGTAAAATGTTATTAAATATGAATATAGCATGTCATAAAATATCACCTAGCTTATTTTTGTTTATTTCTTCAGCATCAGAATTTGCATTCAAATGTTTTATTTTTTGTTATTACGTAAAAATAGTGATTAGTTTTGGCATATAATTGTTTCCTCTTTTTTCAGTTACAAAAGCTGAATATTCTGATAGATTATGATGATAATGGCTACCTGCTTCAAATATTTACAAAGCCGATGCAAGACAGACCTACATTGTTCCTAGAGGTGATACAAAGACACAATCATCAAGTAAGTGCTATAAATCCGTTTAGTTCACTTGACAATAAATAAATTTATCTTGCAGCAATGCAATAAATTTTTTGGATCATGAACGTCCATTTTAAACGATATCATATATAATTTATGTCTTTTAAAGAATTATAATAGTTTAATTTTATGTCATTGATTAAATATTACGTTTGATTAACATCCATCGCAACACTCTTTCGCCATTATTTCATTTTATTGTCATTGTTCCTTCTAATTAAACAATCAATAAATACTAGACTCCAATTGAGTTAGGTAAGAAGACGATAAAATACATTATTTATCACTGAAGGATACATAAGGTCGTTCGCTCTCGAATACCACTCAACTCATCTATTCTAAATTAGGGTTAACTAATAAATTCTCACCTTACCATTTCATTCGTTCTGATTCAATCACTTCACACAAACAGACGATTCTTAATACTTTAACTAAGAATCGCTTCAATCCAAAAGATAACCGCGATGTTTTAATACAACAAACAATTATATATCAGCCTGACGACAACTTTTATCTCCCTTCTCTTTCCTTTAAATTATATTTAATTTATATATCACTATTTCTAATTCAGTTTCCATTACTTATATTTTCAATTAATTTTTGTTGAAAGAAATTGTAATTTTATGTAAATCAAATTATTATAAAATCCCCGAGGTTAGTGAAGAGAAAATCGCGAATAGTTCAACGTCACGACGTGTGTAATTAATATTAACACTATTATTAAGCATTAGAAAATGTATGAGTATAATTGTGCTTATTATATATTGGTTTCCAGCATTTTTCATTAACAAAAATATACCGACATTAAAATTATTTTTCAGGGTTTTGGAGCTGGCAACTTTAAGGCTCTCTTCGAAGCAATCGAACTGGATCAGGCTGAAAGAGGAAACTTATGAGCAAACGACCAAAGCAAAAGACCGCCAGCAAGTAGGAAAAAACCAACGGAGAACATCTTTCTTAAGATATTGCAAGAACCTTAAAACAAGGGAAAACTGGAAAAAAAAAAAGCTTTATTATAGAAAAAAAAAACATGCGCAAAGTTTGTTTAATCCAATTAATTTAAGTTGTTCATAACCTTATAAAAGATCTCAAAGCTATGAATTACATAAACGAAGTAAAAAGAGAAATATTTTCTTATCCAGCTAATAAAGGCAACTGTTTCAAAAATTTCTAACATTTTAAACTGATTTTGAATAAAAAAAAAATGTATTATCATGTAAGTTGATTTTGATTTATTTCTTTTTGAAATGATTTATCCTCAATTAAGCTTTAACTATTTTTTGTTACATATCTTTGCATACTTTGTAGTACCATACTATTTAAGTATCATTTAAAGTGTTCAGAATATAAAGATATTTAAAAGCAAGTTTAATTATAAAGAATGCGACATTTGAAATAATATTAAAACTATAGACTATAGAAAATTTGCAAGGAGGATACAATGAAGCAAAAAAAAAAGAAAGAAATTTATAGTACTATTTTTGAATATCAAATCTCAAAATTTCCTCATATAGAAATGTTGAAAATTAGCCAAAGACCTCAGAGTTGAGAAAATGAAACGATTAACGACATCACAGAAAGTTGCGCTGCTTAATGTTAATACAATTGAAAAAAACAATAAAACTTTGTTAACCCACCCATAAATCAAGTACCGTTGTTAGCATATACGTTGAATACCAAATTCCAAAATCTTATGGGAAATCTTTGAAAAAAAATTATCTTAATTTTTTGTTATAACATTCGAAAATAAATAAAAAAAAATGTTGTACAAATTTAATTTTCAATATTTTGTACAATCTGGGAGGTATATTTTATGATAAGAATTTTAATTATACATTTATATTTCTTAAAAAGTAAAAAAAAAAAAAAATTATGATTTCTAGTATTTCTTCTACTAATTGAAGTATTCAAAACTGAGTTCAAAATTATCTATTTTTCTTTCTCCATTTTGCTTAATTTGCTGAAAATTCCCCGATTTTTGAAGGACATTAGAAATAAACTGTAATTAACACAAATTGTTCTTAGTATAATATATGCATTTGCATTGAATCAAAATTTTAGATTTGGAACACAATCATGATTGTGAATCAAAATAAATGCAAAAAAATTTAACTTAACAACAACAAAAATTTTTTTTTTAGAAAATTGATATCCTAACACGTTTCATTAAGAAGGATCAATTAATAATGCATAAAAATTTTTGATTTAAGAATATAGCTTAATTCAAGTCATTTAAAAAAATTTCATTTGTTGAACAAACATTTCCCCCTCTAAAATTAATTGCATAGTTTAATTTGTTTGATTCATAGTAATCTGTTTTGCTCTATTAAATTACAAAGCTATCTCACCTTATTTTAAATAACTTACGTTGTTTCAGAATTCTCGGGAAGCTAGGTAGCTACAAGACGATTTGAGAACCAAAATAAAGATCTTTTTTATTGAACAAAATATTTCACAAGGCTCTCATCTAGAGAGCATCATCTTGAAATAAAACATAAATTCAATAAACCAAAGAAAAAGAGGAGGTTATGTAAGTTTTATTTGAATAATTCACGAAACTAGAAATTATTTTAAATCGGAGATCATAGTTCTCCAAGTGTACTCAACGAAACAATCACGTTTATGGATGGAGAGATTCATCTCATCCAGAAAATAATTCGAGTACAGTTCAAAACACCAATATCTTATTTTAACTGATTCCGAAAACTCCGTTAATGGTTATTTAGAAAATACTGTTCCTTTCACTTTTTGCATATTTGTCTGATCAAACGTTTGGAAATGAATTGGGTTTACTGAAAGATAAAGAATTGACAGAATAGAATGAATGGCTACTCCCAAAGTTACGTAATTAAAGTAATAGCAAATTAAAAGAGCAATTGAAAGACTAATATATTTAAAGACGAATTCGATTAGAATACTAATTCAGATTATATCATAGCTGTATTTTTAATATTTATAAAATAACAATCCTTGAAATCAATACATGTTCATCAAAATAATCTATGCATTTAACCACTATTACATATAAGTTTTTCAAAAATATTGATTTCAAATATTAATGAGAATTGTTCTGAAATGATGGAGTAGTTTTATTCAAAAAATACCGGAAAAAAAACATAAAAACTCGAATAATATTTATGTTTTCTAAAAGGAAATATTCATAAAAATGCTCTTTTCCTTATTCAAAATTTTTGTACTTCTGTCAAGGCTGCTCAACCAGAGACGCTCCTCAGCCCACCTCCCTTTCCCACCGCCTCTCACAAATAGTTCATCCTGTAAGAAATTGGACTAAAACCCATAGGAAGATATATTTTTGGTGCATTATACAACCTGTTCAACGAATAATATTATTTTAATGAGCTCTATTTTGAAAGAGTTTAATATTAAATAGTTTTTATTTATTTGTTATTAATTGTTTTCTAAAGTTTCATTTGTAAAAAAAGTGTTTTATCTAGGAAAAGAAAGGAATTTCAAGCAAAAATAGCTTAGAAGTTAAATTATTTTAGAATAACAATAAAATGATGAATAGAATTCTAAAAATTCAAAAATAGTTCCTTTTTTAGAGAAAAAATAAATAGAATGAATAGAAAATGAATTTGTGTTTGAAAAGCTCATACTTTTAAATTGCACTGGTATACAAAAGTTAAGCATAATTCTAAAATGCGTTAAAACGTGAGTAAATATTGCTGAATTTGATCGAAATAACTTGTAGAGAATCATCTATTGAAGGGAAAACTTTGTCTTTATGCAAAACTTTCAGTCGACGTCTTTAGATGTAAAACATCTATTGAGGTCGGAACACGGATAAACTGGCTCACTCGGCATAAGCAGTTTAGATAGATTTCGTACAATTTATGTGCACTGGAACATTACTAATGATTAAAAAGATGGCATAGAAATAACAACTGCAAATGTTTCCCAAAGGAAGAATTGTTGGAATGCTCGAATTCGGAAGACCATAAACTGAAGTATCCAGAATTCTGAATGTGCCTCAGTGTGCGATTTCAAGACCGTGGCAGAAATTTCAAAGTGCGTGAAATGTTAACCGACGACCAGAACCGGGTCGTCGGCAAAGAGTTACGACCGTACTCCAAGACCGATATCTGGCAATAAATGCGCGACATCAGAGAGACAGTTTTGCCAGAGAACAGGGTTCAGTGCTCACAGCCGCCAGAAGAGTACTGTTTTCCAAACAAATTGTTTACAGGAGACTCAATAATGTTGGTCTCTATGCCAGACAATCAGCAGTTTACATTCTCTTCACAACTAAGCATAAACGCGCTCGTTTAAACATGAGTTTGAAACAACAACACTGGAATTTAGAACATTGGGCAAATGAGATGTTCAGTAACGAATCCAGTTTTCATCTGAACACTGATTCTAATAGGCCAACGATCTGGCGAAAACATGGATTACTCATTTTCCCCCGGGAAACATCACGGAAAGACACCGTTTTCCGTCAAAGGGAATCATGATGTGGCCAGGCATCATGCTGGACTGCCGAACAGACCTCCATATCTTTCAGATAGGTTCTCTGACTGCTAAAAGATACAGAGATAAGGTTCTCCAGAGCCTTATGTTCGCTTGTACGAGAAGTTGTCAATTCTGAATTCATATTTATAGAAGATAACGCGCCTTGTCACCGTGCGAGACTGAATGACGACTTCCTTGAAACGGAAAATACCCAACGCATGCCGTGTTCTGCTCATTCATCTTATGATGTTCATCTATCCTTATTTTAATTCTACTATCATCTTTCCATCCATTAAATAGGCAATAATAACTAGACTCCAATTGAAGATTCGCAAGAGAGCAAGATCAAATACCTTATTAATCACTTTTAAAAAAATACTATTAATCACTAAGAATAGATAAGGTAGCTCTTGCACGAATTCTACTTAATTCGTCAATCCTAAATTATGATCAGCTAATAAAATCTCATCTTACCAATTCACTCATTCTGACTCAAACACTTCTCATTTACAGTAGCTTCGCATCTTAGTACTTATACTAAGAACAGCATCGATCCAAAAAATAAATTACGATGCTTCAATTAGATTTACCAATAACTATTAGCCTGCAGTTATCCTCTGCACTTCACTGCACTTCTTTTTTATCTTCATTTAATTTACCTAATCTCGTTTCATTTAGATTCGGAAGAAATTTTAATTGTTTGCAATTCAAATTTCTATAAAATTCCCGAAGTTAGTAAACAGAAAATCTCGAATAGCCTAACGTCATTGCCTGATCTGAATCCTAACGAGAATATACGGGATATGCTCAGGAGGCAACTTACAGCTCTTCTGCACTTACCAAGTTCCTGCATTATCATAATGTAACATAAGTCCCTTAATATTCCCTTCTTGATGAATAGGAAGACATTAAGTGGTAACCATTTAGATGTAACTGTTTTTATGGCTTTGACCAGTTCTGTACTTATGAAAGGAAAAAAAACTGCATACGTTATTTTTTTCATTGCCCACTGTCTTTTAACTATAGTTGGCTTAAGGTCATATTCAAAGACTCAAACTTTACTTTCTTGACATCTCAGAAAGTCAAGAAATTGTGTACACGTTTCATCACCAGCTACGATTTGAGAAGAAATGCGGTGTCCACCATCGTTAAGTACTTTTAGGAATTTTTTTGACTGATTCTGACACGTTCCACTTTTTGTCATACTGTTAAATTATCGGGAACCCAATGACAAACTAATTTTTTCATGTGGATTTCTTCGTTAATAATTTTTATACAATATAATGTTAAGTTACTTCTGTACCATTTGATTTTTTTTAGATTAGTTTAGTTTTTATTTACGTCGCACTAGAAGCAACACGAGGGCTATTGGCGATGGACCTCGTAATTCTGCATCATTTTATATGTACAGTGAGTAACATTTTTCGTTTGGCCGATATATTTCGATTTGGCCTGAGGTACCTAGGTAATTGGCGATAAATCAAGTACTATAGCTACTTACTTATATATGCGATCAAAAGAAGTGTTACACTTTTATGTTTTTCACGCTTTAGCTTTTATGAATTGAATATTATTTTACATTAAATTTTTTTTATTTTTATACCTTTATCCCGTCTTTAAATAAAAGCTTGATTTAAAAATGTTTTTCACCTTTATTTATGAGTATTTAATGATTTTTAGTATGGAAATTTGAGACTAAAAGACAATTGCATGAGCTATACGTGTATGCAAAATTTCAACTCATTTGGATATTGTTTAGTGAAAGGCTAGAGCCTCCCTCTCCCTCTTCTTCAAGTCCGTTACTGCTTAAACATTCTATATTATTGTATTATCATCAATTTTATTCTTGTATGCAAAATTTCATCTCGATCAGATATATACATATTTTGAACTGAAAATACATATTTTTTACGTATGAACATAGCAAGTTAAATAAAAGCTTGTAAAAAGGATTGTTTAGTTCTCATTGTTGTTCAGAATCTAATTTTGATTTCTTTCCATTTGTAAGTTAACCGAACAAGCACGTTAAGATTCTGCATCAGTAAAAGAAATACGCAACGTGAAACATAGATTTGTCTCAAATCTGAAATGCATCAAATACAAACGAGTCTGATAAAATTAAATGTTAATGAAATTGCAATGCATATAAACAGAAATTTGATGTTATAGTCAGATATGAATAATAATGTATGGTGATTAAAAAAATGAGAAAAACTTTAACAAGTGATAGTACACACCAAAACGAACAATTTGCATCAAAGAATACATGGTCTAAAATGAAACACAAACGTACTAGGATGTTTCGAAACAGTCACTCCGTAAATGCTAAAACGGCATTCCTGTTGGGACTTATAGCGATGGAAAAGCAACTTGTATGCAAATGTAACCTGAAAAAAAAGAAACCGGAAGTAAATCTACGTCACACTCACATCTGTGAAGCTATTCCGGCGTGTAATTGATGTAACAGTTGCAACGAGAGCGAAAATGGCACGCTTCAATAATACTGAAAAAGAATACACGCATTTCATTTACGGAACTACAAACGGGTGTACCAAAGAGACAGCACGAATGTACGGTGAGCGTTTTTAACGCAGGTGGTTGTCCAGTACGAATTGTGCATTTGTATGGGCTGCTGTGTGAAACGGGATCCTTTCCAGCTTTCCGGTGTAATCAGGAAGTACAAGATCTGCCAGAACAGCAGGCGGGGAAGAAGTGATTTTGCAGACGGAGGCAGATCAGCCAACTATAAGTACACTAGCTGTGGGTAGTAGCCTTGGTGTGCCACAATCTATGTCATGACAGGTGCTGAAGGTTGATAATTTGCACCCATGCCATTTTCAAAGAGTCTGATCATTGACTAAAAACCATTGGTTCCTACAGGAGAACACAGCATGCCCAGAATTGCTGCAACTGTTCTTTTCTGAGATGAATGCACTTTCGCACGAGAAGGGGCATGTAAACTTGTCTGGGCTCCTGTCAATTCGCATGCGCATCAGTGACGCTTCTCCATCAATGTTTGAGCAGGAATAATCGGTGTGATCACCTTATAGGATATCTTCTGCTGGGACATCTTGATCATGGCAGTTTCTGCAAGAGGTACTGCAAGACTTGTGAATGGAAGTCCCATTTAACCCCCGGGGTCGTATGTGGTCCAAATACAATGAAACTCCAGCCCATTTCAGAAGAGTGGTATGGCACTTTACATAACCAATGAATTGTGCAAATTGATCCTATAGCATGGCCACCACAAACGGCCAGTCTATCGAATCGTGATTTTTTTTTTGTGAGGGCAGCTGAAGAAAATGGTGTTGGAAACTCCAATTGATTGAGAAAATAACCCAATCGTAAGACTTTCGGCTATGCTGGGGAGGTTCGCAAAATTCCTGGAATATTACAGGGCGCTTGCCAATCCTTCCTTCGCCGCTGTTCAACTTGCATTATCGTTGGCAGTCGTTCTTTTAAGAAATTTTTAAGAGTACTCATTAAAAACGCTTTTTTAACTTATACATTATTTTCATTTTCTCCTCGTATCTTTGGTTTTTCTATGTCCCACCCTGTAAAGATTTTTCTTTTCATTTTAGACCACGTATTCTTTGATGAAATTTGTTTATTTTTGTGCGTGCTACCACCTTTTTAAGTTTTCCCCATCTTTGTTCAATCATCATGCATTAATGAAAAAAAAAATCTTGGATTGTCTTCAGCTAAAATCGTTTGAAATATTTGCCCGAATGCCCAAGATTTTTTTTTAATTAATATATGAGTAAAATGATTGGTAATAAAACTATTATTTATTTAAATTTGATTTATATTTAATAAAAGCAACTCAATAGGCTGAAAAAGACAAATAAAGGCAACTAAATTTTTTTATAATTAAGTTACACGAAAAGATCTCGAATAGTTTCACAGAATTCGTTTTGAATTAACAATATTGCCACGTGCAAGCACCGATGGCACCGAAGCAAAAAGCTCGTCTATAGAATGAGAATTCCCTGTTTCCAAACCCATTCTGTCAACATTAAAAAAATCATATTAAACTTTGTTTAATTGTTCTTCGTTTTTAATTAAAATTTTTAAAACCTTCCAGAATATTCTTTACGTTGCCAGAGTAGTGCTCTGGAATATTCTAATGTAACATATATTCTCAGTCTGAGAGAGTTCACAACCAAGTGTATGCTCTTTGTTAATAAAGCAATGTTAATCGAAGATATCTATTGTATGTTCAGTTCAACCTGCTCCAAATCTACGTTACAATTTAATATTAATTTGAATGATTTTAATTCAATTCTCTTTAAGAATTAAGGAAAATTTATTTACTTACGAACAAACGATTTATAGAATCATCACAGAACTGTCAATTGTACGTAATAAAAAAAGTTATAAACTATAAGAGATTTATGCATTCAATGAAGAAAAATGGCTGCGATCAACAGCTCACCTCAATATCATACTGTTGCCATTCTTCGTTGTAAAGAACAATAAAAGTATTGTTTGAAAGCAATACTGCTTTGGTAACAATTTCATTATAACATAAGTAGCGACTTTAGCAGTCATCTGTCACAATGTCTGTTAAAATTTAACTGTTTCTAAAAATACTTTATTTAATATAATGAAGGGTATCTTTTTCATAAAAGAGATAACACTTAGCTCACACTTAATTACAAGTTTACTTTCATTCTAGCATCAGTGGGTGTGAGGACAATTAAGAATAAGACAATTAAATACGGACTATTCAGAGCAGAGTAAACTCGGCGCTTGACAACAAACCTCGGTGAAACGAACAAATGTGAGAAATGAAACATTATTTTTGCTTATCATTCAGATGGAAACAAGAATAACAATGTATAAAAGGTAAAAACATTTAATTTACAGAAAATGTAAGAAAAATTGTAATTTTTAGACATTGTATATTTTTAGCATAACCATTGGAGCAACATAACTGGCTATATTTGCATTTTATGAGAAATTCTGAGATATTTTCCAATGAGTGATTTTTGTATTCTTCAACGATACATTTAGTTCGATTTTCCGTTTCAGTGAGCCTTCCTTCCTTGTCTCTTCTGGTATTGTAATTACATCTACAAAAGAAATCCCTTTTCTAATTTTGTCTTTATTAGTATGCATTCCTACTGCAGAGTTATAAACTTCCAAATATTTAGATGATTAACTTCATCAATGTGTTATAGTTCTCGTATATGTATCTTTTATTGCGCTGGGTTGTTGTACGCTGAACTGCCACCCTGAATCGTCCGAGCTGGATTGTTACGCTCTGGATTAACCTAGATTCGTTGATACTTGGTGGTCGTGGTAATATGCTTGGGGAGCGGTTATGTTTCAAAATTAGTCTGGAGTTGATTCCCGATTCAATTAAAACGGTCTTGCGAAATAATATAACAGCTGCAGTTTAAATGGAACTCGGCCTTAAGGTCCTTACTTACGTATAAATTAGGGAAGAGTCTTAATCTTCAGACGTTTATCCATTAATCCAAGTTCAAAACTTAGAGATGCATCTCTAATAGCTATCGAGAGTACTTAAACGACTTTAAATCCTCCAACATAGCTCAGATTTGTTAATAGGTTATTGTATAGGGAGTTTCTCAAGCAGTGATAAAGAGCCTGTCAGGGTTTTTTTTTTTTTTTTTTTTTTTTTATCGTTTTCTTGATTTTTGAGTAAAGATCACTGACGAAAGCTTAAAGTCAGTTTATTAATACGCTACCTTACATAAATTAGACAGCATACTTACTTAATAACACACATTATGTTACCATATAAAAAAAAGGGAAGGAGGGGGAAATATGAAGGCTGTGAAAGTTAGATAAGTTGCATCCGACAGAAATTTTAGAGTCCAGTTGTTTTATTGCTTTTGCCTAAGGAATATCTTCCAAACTCGATGCACTTTTTCGAATTGAAAACTGTCCCTATATCAATGTCCGAGGCTTAACAAATAAGACAGTTATGAACTCCTCTGCTATAACTGTTTCATTTGTACCTGAAAGATACAAGTAATCAGTACGAAATACACTGTTCACTTTTCCTACCTTCCCAAAACACTTGCGTCAACGCATGCCAAGTTCTGCAAACCAGGCGGAGGATAATTCTGGAGGTTGTTATCGACACCAGGCTTTAATGGCAGCTTTCATCTCGCTATCAGAATGAAAGTGATGTCCCTTAGTATGATGAAAGAAATGTACCGTTTATCTCTGAGAGGAAGTGAAAGCAGCAAGGCGAGAAGTGGAGTGCAGTTACGCCCCGCTGCATCAACCTCATCTCCATGCTTATCGCTATCTTCATCAATTCTCAGCGCCACAATGACAGTTGAGAAAAAGAAAATGCATTACATAGACGATACATGTAGCTCTTAGATACAACAAGAATTGAGAAATTGGGTTTCAAATGTAAAAGTAATAGCCATGCAGGCATTACTTCTGAATCACGCCTTATAATTAAGTATTGTAATGCGTATATCTATTCATCGTACCTTGTTCTGAAAATGTATGTGTCCAATATATACAGAATTTAATGTAAAGTTAAAGGTCATTTTCCACTGAAGTACAGGAATTAAAATATGGAACACATTTTACTTAGGAAAATTAGATTTATTTAATCGGAAAACAGTAGTAATGCATATTAAAATATGCTACACTTCATAACAGGGATATCAAACAGATGATCTTTCAATCTGTGGCTAGTACCTGAACAGGAAATCCCAAACAAATAAAAGTGGCTAAACTTAAAAGTATTTATTTTGTTGTTTCGCTTCAAAGTTGCTTGTTGTGTCCAAGCGTTGAACCGAGCAATGTATCGTATTGTAATTATTAAGTTCTTAATTTGAATTTGATTATTGCGTTACTATTTAGTCTAGTTTTAGATTAAGGGCTAAGTAAGCATGAATAATAAACGAAATAAACAAAAACAGTTATGTCTTGTGAACTTTTTAATGACAAAAAATTGGTCTCTCCCACCCCCCTTCCTGTCGATTTTTTTTTTTTTTTTTTTGGATCCGTCACTGTGTATATCGATGATGTAAATGTGATATCTCGTAAATACAAGCGCACATTACAATTCTTAATAAATTATAATTACGAAGTATCGCTTCTACACCATCGATATTCTGGAGATTTTCGAATCAGGTTGGAACTCATTTTTCATATTTGTACCAAATTAATATTCAATACAACACTTTCTTAACTATTCTAACTTAATTTCAGTACTATCAGTAGATAACGAAATGATTGATTAAACAGAGATATGGAATACAATACACATCATTTTGTAAGATAATTAAAAAATTAGTGACACTCTAACAAAACACATATTTAGTATATCATTTTTAAAAATACATATATCAAAGAAGGAAAATATTACATTCTTGAAAAGTAATAAAAATTAAAAAAATAAAGTCTGCAAAAGTTACTAAAAGAAATGTATTCTTAATAAAAGTATTAATAATCCATGAACTTTGAAACAGTTTAATTATGCATTTCATTTTCGGATCGTATGTGTTGTATGTTTAAAGGAAAAGCAGTAGTTTACAGAATTAATATTTTTTTATTATTGATTCTATTGGTTGTTTGCTATTGTTATGACAGGTAATGAAAAACTATGTTAAAACTAAAAATAATAATAATTTCCTGATTAGTATATTTGTTAAGTTTTCTTATGAAACTTGTAAGGATAAAATATTTCATACAGAATTACATTAGCAGTTAATATTTTTATCTGTAAAATCCATAACAAATTTTTGTTTATAATTAATTCACGTAAGATTCTCGTGAAAAATGATAAGAATCAATTGAGTTTAGTATAAAAAAATGTTTAATCCTAAAATTAAAAAAAAAAAAAATTGGGGGAAAAAATAATTTTTTTTTAATATTAGTAAAAAAGTAAATTTTTTTTCCTGTTAATATAAGAATATAAGAAGTTATAAAGAGTTAAAATGTTAAGAATATAAGTTAACATAACAGAATATATTGTTAATAATTTACTTTTGAATTCTAAATTAAAAAGTTTGTCTATTATATTAATAAAATACTCCCGTCTTTTCAATCTATAAATTAGTTAATAGATTTCCTCATAACTTATTATTAAAAAAACGTTGTAAATGATTGCACGAATCCTCTGAAAATTCAAATTTTGGATTTTTCAAAAAATTTATTTTAGAAAACTATATAGAGTATATATACATATGGTATATAGCCAACAAATTAAAAGCAATACGTAACCGAACGAAGCACAACA
>BMAW01018697.1:34984-66388 GCA_019974015.1 Nephila pilipes | reverse complement strand
AAGCGTTTTGCCAATTGACAAGTTTTCAAAGTAACAGAAAACGCTTTACATCTTTTATTTCCTTAGAAATTTGTGATGAATGTATGTTTTATAAAATGGAAATGAGATGCTCTGCTTCGTATCAGTCAATTCTGGTAGGACAAAAAAAATTGGTTCAGAAAAAAATTAAAGATTACTTAAATAAACGTGATGATTAAGTTTAAATGAAGGAAAATTTTAATGATTATATATTTTCTTAAGATTCAAAAGGAAAGTACTTTATATATCATATTGCATATATTTCAGCAAAATTAGTCGTTTTCGACTTGATTGGATGATTAGAATTTATTTACACTATTCTATATTTGATTTCGATAAACCTCGCTTGCTTTAGATGTTTGATCTACTTGTCTTTTCTTTTTATATTCATTTCAAAAACTAAGCTAACTACGTAGGTATTTTATTGACCAGAAAATAATTAGAGATAAGATTTAATTCATGAAATATATATATCTCTGTCAAAGTTATTCGAAAAAAAAATATGATTACACGTGTAAAATAAATTGATACTCAAAAAAAAAAAAAAAAAAAAAGAATATTACAAAAAAAATAAAAAAAAATGAAATTAAATAATAATTTATATTATTAACAAATAAAAAAATATATGAAATCAGAAAGTGAATTCAATTTCAAAAAAACTTATTTGGCTCTAAAAGAACTTATTAAATACATAAATTACCGGTAATCAATTTCGAATCATAAAATAGTATTTTCGCAATGTTCACGAAGAAAAATAAATCTGTTATGAGGAATTTCGCACTAAATAAAAATATTTCGGGTAATTACGACGCAGTTTGATTAGCATTGCTGTTTTATCGGAGCAAATTGTGAAGAACGGAAATAAAAACTAGAACACAGCGGAAAGTCATGTCATTTATAGAAGAGATTTTAGCTCTTGTATGTGAACGTGTTCAGCTCGTGTGTCACATGTCATGTATATTTTTCCAAATTTTTAATTCTAATTATATGATGTACTTAAAAATAATCTATTATTGCCATTCCAACTAGAGTAATATATTCTTAATATCAAAAGACACCTAGCATCAAAATTTAAACAAAAAGAATAATTCGAAAATAACATCATTTATAGCAATAGTACTGAAATAAGCTATGTTATTGATGCCTCATTATATCTATTATATTTGTTGTATCCCCATTTTATATATATTGATGCCACACTTTATTTTATTTTTTCACTTGAACATTTGTATAAAGATGAAAGATTACGTAACAATATATTTGCGCGCAAGTTTTGAATTGATATTTTCAGGCATCTTAGTTTTTAGGAATCACTCAGCTTTGTATTCGTAATTAAAAAATCAACAGATATTTAAAAAGCTAATCATAAATTATTCTTACTTTTTTACCCTATCATGCAATATTATATTTTGGGGAACATTGTTTAGATTAGAGAACACAATTAGGAATATATTTTTCGTAATATTAATGGTTATCATTTCAACTTTGTAAGATATTTAAGTTAAAATTTCCTTAGAATGAACAAAGTGATTTGGAACCACATGTTACAGTTATGTATTGATGATAATAAATGTTCAAAAACGTGTTAAATTTTTACTACAGTTACATCTGTCTTGATTATATATCACTTCGAAAAAGTATGACCATATCGAGCATTTTATTGTATCACACTTTTGTAGTTTTTTTTTTTGATAGATTTTTTAATATATTTTATTCTTATGTTAATTGATTAACGATATGGTGATATTTAATTATTGATTTTCATAATTATATTTAGCAACATAAATTTTATGATTCACGTTGTTACTTTCCACACATTTAAAAAAATTTTATTGAAATATTTAAAAGCTATTCGAGGGATATATGGCAGAATTATCAACAGAAATGAATATGAGACAACCACTTTTTGTGTTAATATACCTAATTTTATCTATGATATGGAGAAGCAGAAATTAATAACATTTGTAAGCATACTGTTACATATAGAATTTCAGCTGTAACAGAATGGGGAGAAGGAGAAAAAAGGATTGATCGAATGGTTTTTTTTTTACGTCGCATTAGCAACAACACGAGGGCTATCGGCGGAGAACCTCATAATTTGGAACCTCTGTCAAGTGACGAGGACAACACTTGAGCTGGCATCCAAGAAGCGGAAGGTAGAATAATTGACGAATTTGATATAAAATGTTTAAGGAAATTGAATGTAAAAAATTACTTTATTTAATATTATTTTATTTAAATTTATTATATTTTGTGTAAACATGGATTTTTTTTCTTTATAAGTAAGCAACGTTACATTGTTATCTTCACTTGTAACTTTTGCATAGTTTTAGGTAGGATTTTAGTTGTTTAGCGAAATATCCATTTCCTCAGTTTTCCCATCAGTTTACTCAGAATAAAATAAACGTGGTCTTCTTGTACATAGTGGTTGAAAGAACGTTTCATACCGTCAGATGGCAGCACGATTAGTAGTAGGAGCGGAATTTTAAACTTCATTTCCCGGTCAGATTCCATGTCGTATACTGGATGCGAGTCGTTTGACAAGGGCATGGTGAATCGCTGTTGAGTAACAACGGCATGTGGCAGTCAGAACGCGATCGAACACCTGTTACTTCAACAGCATATTCCGTCTCTGCTTTCAGAATGATCAAAAAGTGAAATCTAAGTTTTGATTCTCGTAAGTAAACTTTTTTTTAATTTCGATTCATGAGATTTGAGCTCTTGTTGTTTGTTCGCAGAATTCGGAAATTTGTTTCCCATTCTTCCTCTTCTTTTTTTTTATTTCTTTTGTTATTACTATTATTTATTTAAACTTTTCATGCAATGCATATTAATTGAATTTTATTGCAATAACTTACTACCTTCACTACTTTGAAACTATAAAATAAAAAGTGGTGCATTTTTAATAGTTCAATTTTAGATCAGTTTCCGTTAAGTGTCATATGCACTTAATTTTCATACTATAAGCAAGATGTACAGCAATTTATCGACTGAAGCCTTAACGTTGTTTTCAAAGTGAATTACTTTTAACAACAAAAAGGATTATTGTGATGTTTGTTTGACTCTTAATAAATTTATTTATAGTTGTTTTAATTTAAAATTGCCTTACTTTATATCGCCGCATTTTTTTTTTTATTTCCTTACAAATAACATTCTTATTTATATTTAAGTTTTTGTATTATTATTTTAGTTTGTTATCTGAGACGCATTTTACTAGTTTATTATTGACATTTTACTTTTGTACTAGAAAAATAATGTAATGAATCGAGCGTTGTTATTTTTGGTGTCATTTCATTTTTGGAATTAATGGAAATCTATTGTAAATTTTGCATGAAAATTTTCTTTGCCATTATTCTTCAAAATTATTCAACATTAAAAGAAATTAAAATGAGATATGTTGTAAAAAAAACTTTTTTTTTTAAACGAAAGATATAATTTTCAAGGCAAAATTGCTTTAGTCCTGAAATCAATATTGATGTCCATTTAAGATTACTGCATTTAATCGTTAATGCTACCTGAAATAAATCATGAACAGCCCTACTTCTGTCTGAATTCTGAAAAATATCAGTATTTTTTTTTTTTATATCATGCAAGTTACTATCGGAAAACCTCAATAATTTATTTTTATAGATCGCTTAAAAAATGTTTTTCATTATTCGAATGTAAAAAATGCATATCATTAAATTACGGTTGTATAAATTATTTTAGATATCCTGAACATTAAAATGACGCGAATGTCTTACGCATTATGCTAAACATAAAATACCAATAACACAGTACACGTAATGCTTTTTTAACCGAACATTTTGGGCCTGATCCTTGGCCGGATAACAAAATAGCCGGTTGAATTCAATTTTAAGAAACATTTATCAGCAATATTCTCATTAAACAAAAAACGTGCTCTTCCCGAAAGAGTATGTGTCGTAAATATGTTTCAATGTTTCGCCTTTGTTTAAAACAGGTATGATTCTTCAGATAATTATTACGATCAAGGTCCATATTTGCACTATGTGACCTACGATGCAGATCCATATTTGTATTCTGTGACCTGGGGAAGGGATGCATACAAGTAGATGGTTTTGACTTACTAAAGGACTGACAAGTGTGAAAGTTATATCTTCTTTTTCATCATGTTATTTATATTTGTACAAATGTCATTAATCTGTCATCACCTAACTTGTATGAGAAATATTTGTAAGACATTGGTATCGCAATGCACAGCGTATGCCTGAATTTCATTTATACGAAATTCCTCTCTTAATAAAACATTTTTAAACTTATCAAATTGTAAATATTAAAATATGTGCGTTAATCACAAATCTCTCAGTGTAAAATTCAAACAAATTTTAGTTGTTATTCAATTTTTGTACTTTATCTAAATTCTAAAGCCTTCCATTATCCTCCCCTAACAGATTTGTAAGAACTGAAAATTAGATTTCTAGCTTCCGACTTTTTCTCTCATCGAATTTTTTTTACCATTTATTAATCTTGTCCCAAATCATTGGTTTCATTGTTGATTAAAATAAAATTATCTCTGCGTATGCATTTATTTTGCTCAGAAACTTAACTTCTTTTACGCTAATTTAACTAAAAATTAATAGTAAAGTTTGTAACGATATAAAGCTTACTTTTCTTTAGCTGTTCCTATGGACATTTTCTAGACACTAATTAATTCAAACAACACATCTTCCAACTATGCAAAGAAAAGTTTGTAAATAAATTGATGTGTAGCGAGAAAGAGGGAGGGGGGCGACGGAAAGATTGGAGACTGATAGAAGTCTGGAAGAAGAGAAGTAATAGACAAGGGATAAGAGAAGTAATAGACACTATTGATAAGATTGATTCGATCCTGACTAGGATCTACCTATAATAATTGTCAGTTAAGTAGAACCTTTTAATATTCTTTTTTTTTATTACTCGTAAAGGTTGCTTCAACAGGCATAATAGATACAAGGTGTTTCAAAATTCGTGGACAAAAATTTAAGGGATGATAGAAAGCATCTAAACAAGCAATTTTCAATCTACAATGCATAACACATGGATCAATAAGTCCCGAGACTTTGCGGTCGTTTTTTTTTTGCGATTTCCTCCTTCAAACGCACCAGCAAGTCAATATAATAATCACTGTTGATCGATTTACCTTTTTCGAGGTAGTCAATGAAAATCACGCCATGCGTATCCCAAAAAACTGACGCCATGACTTTGCCAGCTGACTGCTGCGTTTTCGGACGGCTTTCGCCAGCTGTGCGCCACTGCCGCTTCGACTCTGGAGTGTAGTAATGTATCCATGTTTCGTCCATGGTCACGTAACGACGCAAGAAATCTTTTTTGTTGCGAGTAAATAGCGATAAACAGCTTTCTGAATCATCGACTCGTTGCTGTTTTTGTTCCATCGAAAGCAATCGCGGCACTCACTTGGAAAAAACCTTTTTCATGCTCAATTTTTCATGAAGGATAGTAAATACACTTCCATATGATATCTGTGTCATCTCAGCAATCTCACGGAGCTTCACTTTACGATCTTTCATTATAATTTGTGTCACTTCACTCACATTTTCCGGTGTAACGGCTTCCACAGGTCTACCCGAGCGTTCCGCGTCATTTGTGTCGGTACGACCACGTTTAAACTCGGCAAACCACCGACAAATCGTTGCTTTTGATGGACAAGAGTCAGGGTAACATTTTTCAATCCATTGTTTCGCTTGCACGGTGTTTTTACCCATTAAAAAACAATGTTTTATCAGAACACGAAACTCGGTTTTTTTCCATTTTTTAAACAAACTACAAAACGACTTTACTCCAACCTCGATAACTCAGCTGTTTCTGGTCCGATCGACTTAAAATTTTGACACGTTTCAAGCACAAAGGTTAGTACTCTAGAAAGACCTGGTTACTGGTTTACTACGAGCGCCATCTCTGGGTTAGTCTCGGAACTTATTGATCCATGTGTTAAATGGAGAGCGAGCGGGGAACAGCTAGATAGCGCTGTAATCCAAAGTATAAAGCGCGACTTTTCTTACACATTGTCATTTCCACGGTAGATTTTAAGAGGTATTGCCTTTTCCTGATCATTGCTTTTGTCATGCCTCCTGAAATCCACGGTAGAAATGACGATGTGAAAGAAAAGTCGCGCTTTATACTTTCTGTTACAGTGCCGTCTGGCTGTTCCTCGCTTGCTCTCCGCCTTGCATTGCTGATTGAAAATTGCTTGTTTAGATGTTTTCTATCATCCCTTAAATTTTTGCCCTTGAGTTTCGAGACACCCTGTATAGTGAATGCTGATTGTCTTATTTATTCAGTTAAAGCTTTATTTGTCTTATTTATTTTATTTTTGACTGAACGGAAATTATTAGGAACATTTATTGGTGATGGAACAAGTGAATCAAAATAAAGAACGAGAGGCGATGCATTCATTACAAGTTTATTTCGATAACATTGAAAAGAAAGACACGAATTCAGATTATACAGTATCCAAGGAAAAAAAATTACTAATTATTTATAAAAGTTCACTAGGCTTCAGAATATCTATTACTCTGTCCTTCGAGTTCAAAAACATCCTTTTAGCTACATTTTTTTTTTTTACTTAGTCATGTCTGTAATTCGAAATTTCGGATAAAGTGAATTTTTTTCCCGGTACCGAGAATTTTGTATTAAGACTATGGAAACAAAAACTGTTGATAATTCGAATTTTAGTTCGAATCAATCGATTTTTTCCTTTGATTGTTTTTTATATATGTGCGGTAAAAGCCTCTACTTAATGCAACAGAAGTTATGATGTATATACATGAACTTGGCAGTTTTTTGAAGGTCAGTCTTATGTAGATTGACATGTATTTTTTTCATCATCTGATAGGGTTGGATGCATTTACAATGAACTCAAAGATAGTATTCAAAGAGCCCAATAAAAATACGTAGTTTTTTAAAAACCTTTTGACTTGTTCAGATGCATAGTAAAAATATTTGATTTAATTAAAAATATATATATGTATTGTATTATACATGTATGTTGCAAGATGAAGCTTGTGTGTTTAATCTTTGATCATGGAGTTCATTTTATTTCAAAATTTACCTCTTCTCTTTAGGAAAACATCTGTAGTTCAATTATTGTATAATAAGAATTTTTTTTTTCTGGTTCTTCAAACTTCGAACTATCCAAGTTTGAATGCAGAAGAAACATGGGACATACATTAAACGTGAAAAAATTGATTGATTTTAATAGAAATAAACAATATAATGAATTGTGATTATCTGTTTATAAACTGGGGAATTAGGATAATTGGGTATTTTTTATACTTTAAAAGAATTTCGAATTTAAATCCGATTCTTTAACATAAAGCAAAAACTGCTTTTTGACAAACCTTATTGAAACGTTTAAAATGAATTCATTCGTAATGAAATGTTTATCAGAAAATGTTTCGGGATATATGAGAAACAATCTAAACTTTTCTTTTGATTTTACTCTTAAATTAGTAAAATAATGTGGACATGCAATCACGTAACTTAAAGTAAACATTTAATTTGTGTATTGAGTTTTTATAATTTCTGTCAAGATAAATAAAAAATTTTGAATAAATATTGTTAGGAAATATTTTTTGTTTCAAAAATTAGTTATTGTAAAAATAACTCTTTCAGAAAGAGCAACTCAAAAATCTTAATTCAATAATGAGAATATTCGCTCTTCCTTTTCCATATGGGTTTCGTTTTGAACTTTAAAATCATTTTTTAAAAACAATAAATATATTATTAAAATCTTCATTTAAGTATGCAGCCCCTCCCCCATCCAACTGTCGATAAGGACAAAACATCGAAGTTATTTGTAGGATATTTTAAACACTTATCATACTTATAAAACTGGGATTTCGTATGGATAATATCCGAAATATCAAAAATCATTCTTAAAATTAGTAAAAACTGTAAAGCAATTACATGAAGGAAGTAGTAATGAAACATTTTTTTTTTTTTTTTTTTTTGATAAATTAAATACCTTTCAAAATTGAGCTGCCTATATGGACTATTCGCTTAAATTACTTGAACATATTCCTCTTAACCATGATTAAAAACTTTAGTTGTATGGATAATATCCAAAATATCAAGAATCAGTCTTTCAATGAGAATGATTGGTTAAATTGTCACATGAAGCTAAATATTAGAATAAAAATTGGATGACTTCAAAATAATATTTATATAGTTGAATATTTATATCATAACTCTAACTCGAAGTTTATAGAGTAACCCCTTTATAACGCCTCTTCTTCGCTTTTAAGTGTCTGTGCCATGGAGATGCAATAAGTAATCAATCAAAAAAATGGTCATTCAAGCAAATATATAAAGTGTATCCATCCAGTTAAGAGTGATTATTCCATCCAAGAATAATCCATATCAAACTTTATTTGGATGTGAAACGGTTATTAACTCGCGTCCTAAATAAAAATTGTGATTGAGATTTCTACTTTTATCTGAATAACAGCAAAACTGAAAAAATAACTTTCACTTTCTTGCACTAATATCGTATGCTCAACGTATTCGTTATTTCTTCATTTCGATAATCATGTTATTACCTCCAATCTCTTCCATCCTCATTCACTTTATTTATTTATTTATTTTTGTGTAGTAACATTAATTTACATAATTTGTGGTTCATTCACAATACGAGGCTCTTTATTCAAATAACGTCATAAAGAAGTCCACAAGGTTAGTTGAAGGAGGAAATATTTGAAAACTCGTTACATCATTTTGTATCACGATTATAGATTAAAAAATGAAATAACTGCGAAAAAATATAAATGCTTAAATAAAAAAAAAAGACTTTTAATATATTTTATTGTGATGATTACCAGAATCAGGCTTTTCTTACTGAATCAACGCAGTTATCTTCAAGGTCTGTGACCACAAAGTGTATTGTAAATGCGAAGAATTTATTTACATAATGCATGGCTTATAGACATAACTGCAAACAGCTGTCATGAACCTTTTAATATATTTTCATTGTTTTAAAGAATAAAATTCTTGCGATACATTTTCAAAACTGGACAGCTGCAATATTCTAACCATGTATTGACGAAAATAACAATCCTTTCCCCTTCCATCGCAGCTGAATAATATTTTTCCTTTTTTGAGTCTGAGCAATAACAGTTCAAAAATACTAATTGCCTATTTTGGCATTCATAGTTTTGAAAATATTTTTTTCTACAATATAGGCTAATTTTGACTACCTCTCGGTTTTTATATATTTTTTTTTCTCTACCGTTAAATTCTAATAATGCATCTCGTTCGAGAACACACCCTCAACCACTTGAAACTTAATTTGAATTTTCCTTTTACTTCTGAATATACCGCATGTGTTGTTTATTTATTCAATGCGTCGTTTCTTATTTAGAAAAATTCTTTTTCTGTTCCTAAAAATTATTTTCTCCCAAAAACGTATTGGTTTTCATTGGCAAGTTTCTTTTCATAATTTGCTTCCTGTTTTACAGAGTTAAATTTTCAAGATTTGATTTTAATCCCAATTTCATTTCTTAAAATTTTTTCATATGCAGAAAAGATGGAGGAGATGTCGTGTATTTCCTGTAGAAATTTGACATTAACTATTTCTAAAAATAAAATTTTATTTTATTTCAAATATAAACCGCCCCCTTATAAATTTAAACTCTTACTAGATTTCCATCAGAGGACGTATTATATGGAAATTACGTATTATTTCAGATTACATAGTTTTTATCTTTGATATGCTTTAGCATTCATTACATTACGAATGAAATGCACATTAATGTTTTCCCATTCAACGAACTCTACTGCTTGAAACTGATTGGTTCAGAAAAATAATCTTTTTTAGGGTCTTATAAATTTAAGATAGTAATTATATTGTCACAAAAATATTCATCACTTTTAAAGAAAGACGAAATTAAATGATCATGGTTTTATTTTGGAACTGCTAGCTAAATGCTTTTATCCATTAAGAAAATGTCACTCCACTGGTACAACTTAATGATATCCTCTGAAAAATGAAAAATAAAATTCTTAGTGATATACATTTTCTTTTCGTGATTTTAATAATTCAAAGGGAAAAAGATAAAAAGTAATAAGAATCTGCTATCATGTAAAACTTATTTTGTCTCTTACCAGTTACGATATATACTTGACTTTGATGTCAATGTGAGCGACTTTTTTGCATTAATGATCTTCATGAATAGTTTGTTAGCATATTTGGGACAAAAAAGATTGGGATATTAATATAATAGTTAGAAAAGAATCTTTATAGAAAGGGCGAATGAATTAACAAAGTTTGATGCAACTCTTTTGTGATAATGATCTTCATATAAAGATTTCCAAGAACATATGGAGAAAAAAATTGATTCACCTATTAATGTAATAGTAATAACACAATCTTCATAGAAATGATCCTAATGAAGAGATTGTAAACATATTTCGGACAAAAAACTGATTTGAATAATAATGTAATAGTAATTATAAAATATCTTTATAGAAGTGGCGTATGAATTAACAAAGTTTGATGCAACTTTTTGTGGTAATGATCTTCATATATACATTTCAAGAACATTTGGAGAAAAAATTTATTCACACACTAACGTAATATTAACAACAAAATCTCCATAGGAATTGGGAAAGTTTTGTAAGAAAAGTTGTGAGTACAAAACAATCTATATATTAAACACAATCTATATAAAGATACGACATACACCTAGCTTACTCTTCACTGTCTTAAAATATCACATAACTAGAAATGTTTTAAAAAAATTTAGAGAGGAAAAAAGGTTTTTATGAAAACGTCTTTCCTGAATTACTTTCGTGGCCAGCGATTTTCGTTCAGTCGCGGGTTCGATGCTTGGCCACCAAAGACCTGCCGTGTAACCGGGGCTGATGCACGTTAAATCTGTCAGACCCAAAGTTCTCCCGTTGGTGTGGTTTGGATGTTAGGAGAGGGGGTGCCAGCTCAGGTATCGTCCTCGTCACCTGACCGTGGTTCAAAATTACGAGGTCCGTCTCCAATAGTCCTCGTGTTGCTTTCACTGCAACCTTAATGAAAAACTAAACTAAAACTAAACTTCCTGAATTACTTTTTATAGAATAAATGTACACATTTTGAAGTAAAACAAAACAACTCCTATTTTTGTAATTTTTGTTCCTTCTCCTCTCAAGACAACCATAATAATCTCTTTGGTAACTCTAATATTTCCAAATTCTAAATTTTTTCACTTCAATATATTATTATAAAATTGTATCGGAAAATATATATATAAAATAAAAATCATTGGATCTCTTGTCATCTCTAAGTTCATGAGCTTCCGCCTTATCGATAACACTGCTCTTATCTTTCTGATTTGAAACGAACTTTATAATTAGCCTCAGAAAGCTTCAATGGGTGAGCATTATTACGCACTATTGTGAAATACTAATTGAACGAATGATTTAAAATAAAATTTTCGACATTAAATATATTACTTAGTTAACATTTCAATAAAAAATTGCCTGCTGATTCAACAATTTTACGTCTAAAGTATTACTTAGCATAAAAATTTGTATTATTGAAAAAGAAAGAGTTTTAAATCTTGTCATTAACGATTATCATAATCAATGTAGGCTTTGAAAGACTCAGAAGCTATGGATGTAATTTTTGAATTAGAAATAAAATTTTAATATAAAAATATCATAACTCATTGAGAATGAGTCCCTTCCCTCCATTTTAAACAGTTATAATCTTTCATTCTCTCCTGAAAATACCCCTTATATTTTTTTTTATTACTTCTTTTAGTGCTTAAATTCCTTTTGTATAATTTTACTTCTATAATGTATTGATTTAGATTTATTTTTATTTTGTTTGCAGAGAGATTCTCAACAGAATTAAATTTTTCTGGTAAATTAATTTTAAATACCAATTTAAAAACCGAATTAGAAAAGGAATCGAGTTTAACCAGATTCCAAGCAGGATTTTACCAAATTTTTGTAATGTTTTAAAATATAGAAGGATATTTTTGCTATTTTGTGTTACACCTTGATACAATAAAGGACCGCGGTAGTCTGGTTGGTACTATATGATTCTCAATTAACGTCACACTGAAAAGCAACACGAGGGCTATTGGCGACGGATCTCATCATTTTGAACCTCGGTCAAGTGACGAGGACGACAACTGAGCTGGCACCTCCCTCTCCAAAGTTCCACATCACGCCCTTAGCAAAACTTGAGACCTCATGCATTAATCCCTATGTATCGGGTGTTTAGAGGCATTAGGCTCGAACCCCCGGCCATGACCACTAAGTTACTGTGGCCACAGCCTGGTTGTTAGGGAAACGGACTCCTAACAAATGGGTCGGGGATTGATCTCTAGGATTCAGTCCTTCGTTAGCATGGCGGGAATGTGGAAAGTCAGCTCAGGTGTCGACGTCGCATCTGACCACGGTTCAGAATTCCGAAACGTATTAACGGTGATTAATTGACAGAAATAAGCAGTCGGAACAATGGTTTGTAAACAAACATAGGGATAAGATTTTAATACGAAAAAAATTGAATCTATATGGTGAAACTTATCCTATAGAGCTTTCTTTGCTTGAGGAACTAACTGCCTTGGGGACATCGAAAGGAAATTCGTTTCTCCGACTTTAATTGATATCGTGACCGTTAATCGTTTAAATGCATCTGAAGAATGTTGTTTCCGAACGAACGCACTCATCTAGAATCGGTCCGTACACCAAGACAACTACGGGTGTCTCTGTTGCTGGATTTGAGCCAACATTTCTGACATGGACTGATGCAAATCGGTTTAGAACTGCACGATGACTGTGATCTATTAATCTGTGTGGAGTTGTTTTGAGTCAATAAAGCATTCAAGTGTATTGGAGCGATATCGCGTGAACAAATATTAGAAAGTTTGAACAGGAAAAGACAAAACACTTGAAACGGAGATCATTGTCAACCGCTAGACAAGATATGATCTTTGGATTCCCCAAAGATCATATCTGTGTTTTTTTGTCCATCATTTTATCTCATCCAAGAGCGTAGGCGATGGTATTAAGAGGCGGACAAAGGAATTCCTAGAAAAACTTGGAATGTCTAGTGTAAATAAAACTTGTTATAGAGGGGGGGGAGCTTTACAAGTGCTATGTATTTTACGTACGTTTGATAAGTGTTCAACTTACTTTTATCGTATGGAATTATCAGACGAATTTAGATTTGCTATTGAGTATCTTTTTTAACATTAAACAGTTTTCATTCAAATAGTTAAAAAAATTTGTCATTGTTTCCCGAAAATTTCATACCAATAGTTTTTTTTTTAGCATAATTATAACTCGTTTCATGGACCTCGATTTTGTTACCGTACTTCTCATTTTGAAGCTGAAAAATTTATTTTTGTAATTGATTTCGTGTTAAAAACCTTCACTCTTGAAATAATAAACGTTTCTTTTAAGAGCATGAAAAGTGATCCATTCGTAGTAGTTTATAACGAAAATTATTAAATACTATATAATTTCACAGATAAGACGATAGTTGAATCATAAAAAATTCTTCAAAATCCGGGATCGTCTTATAGGACAGATACAAAGAAAAAAATTTGTTTGAAATATATATGAATAATAAAAAATACATATGAATGAAATATATATGAATCATATATAAAAAATATATATGAAATATAATTGAAATATATATTGTTATAAAATAAAACAAATCACTCACCAACGTATTTAAAATCCTGTAATATCCTCTTATTCATCATTTAAGGCAAATAACTCTTCAATTAAATCCTCGCTTTAGTTGTTCAAACTCTCGTCATTTGGGTCCCGTTCTGTACCTAAAGAGTCGATTTCCGTTTCTTCATCAGTATTCCATAAGAAATCGTTCTCATTGCTACCCAAAGCATTAGAAATCCCACACTTTTTGAAGGATTTGTTTGATGTACATGTGAATTCATGATTCGGCATATGCTTCTACAAGCAGTGCTGCCAGATGCAAGGAAAAAACTTGTTAGATCGATTGATTGTTTGTTTATTAACGTCACACTTAGAAGCAAAATGAGAGCTACTGGCGACGGGCCTCGTAATTTTGAGCCTCGGTCAAGAGACATCTGAGCTGGAACTTTCCTCTGCAAACTATCCCACTGCACTAATGAGAGGACTTGGAGCCATGCATCATCCCTGGACGGTGGATGTGCATTAGCCCCACTTCATGGCGAATCTTTAGTGGCATTGGAATTCGAACCCACGACTAAACATTATAACATCAGCTGCTAGTTCGTGACCATGACCGCTAGACTACCGCGATCAATAAACTTGTGAGAGGTACAAATGAGCTCGTAATTTGGCACGTGCTTCTATATACAGTGCTGTAAGATGCAAGAAAATAAAATTTGTTCCGGATGATGAAGGCTGATCTAAACTAAATTCATAGGCCGTTAATAGTTTGGCAGTCGTCTTATAGGACAGATAACACATCGATCAATAACTTCCAAGACTAACCCAGAGATGGCGCTCGTAGTAAACCAGTAACCAGGTCTTTCTAGAGTACTAACCTTTGCTTGAAACGTGTCAAAATTTTAAGTCGATCGGACCAGGAAAAAGGTTTTTTGAAGTGAAGTGAAAAAGGTTTTTTCCAAGTGGGTGCCGCGATTGCTTTCGATGGAACAAAAACAGCAACGAGTCGATGATTCAGAAAGCTGTTTATCGCTATTTACTCGCATCAAACAAAAAAAAAAAATTTTTTTTTTTTTTTATTTAAAAAAAAAAAAAAAAAAAAAAAGATTTGGAAAAGCAATGGATCGATTGTATCACCCTAAAAGGTGATTAACAAAAGGTGTTATGTTGATGAATAAAAAAAATTTTTGCAAAAAAAAATGTTGTTTTCAATGTTAGACTCGGGAGTTATTGATCGATGTGTTATATGCTCAAATTATAAAACTTCGGCGAAAACTTATATCTCATCTTATTTCAAGATTGTCGTATCTGCGTAAGTGTACAATAACTTGATCACGGTAATTAGTAATAGTTATAATAATGTGCGTGCGTGCTCTTCCTTTTCACGCTTCCAAGAAAATTCACGAAGACGGTAGTCAAGTGGCCGTGGATCGACTTCAATCCTAATGCCACTAAAACCTGTCACGTAGTTAGGCTGATGATTTAATATAAAGGGGAAATTTGAAAAGTGAGTTGCCTGTAGGGAGTCATTGCTTAATATTCCGAGAAACAATACTAACATTGCAGCAGTTCAGAATAAATAGGAAGATTTCTTTAATAAAAATAAATATCTATATATTTGAGGTACTGATATTTACAAATAGTTTACAACATTTCCCTCCCATGTCTTAAAATGCTATATTCGTCAAGTGCTCCCTCTTTTTTTTTTTTCCGAATCTTGTTTTTACATTACAAAAAGCGAAGTAGATAAATAGATTCTACTCATTCCTATTGCCCACGGCTGTTACTTGGTGCAATCATCGCTCATTTGGTGTGCTTATTGCTCACTTCTTAAGGTGGATGTGACAACCTGCTCGGGTGTCATCCTCGTCAATTGTTCACTATTGCGAGTTCTCTGCCAATAACCTTTGTGTTTTATCTAAAAACAGCATTCATAAATAATAATCAATTCAAGAAATCTCGGATGTCAAATCGCCATATGTAATGAGGGTTATATATATATATATATATATATTTCTTAAGTATGTTGAAGCACATTTCATTCATATACACGACTTGATTCCCTATCTCTTTTAAAAAGAAATATGATGGTGGGAAATCTTATGATTGCGGATTTTTATAAAAATATTCATAATGAGATAATGTATAGATTTTCATAAAAAAAAAACCCTTCGAACTTTGTTCTACTTTACATATTGAAAATATTTTAATATTTTGGACTGTGCAGATACCCTGTTCTAACATAGATAGTGGCCTGCAATGTCCTAATCGAGTCATAGTTTTTTGTGTCTTGATTCTACAAGAACCATCAAGCGAAATTTAATGAGGTTTTCTGTAGTTGGTAGTATAAATGGTTCTCATTCCAATTGCGGTTCTCACACCAATGGCAAGTAATATGATGTGAAAGCTTGTAAAACGAGATAGCACATTAATTGTCAAATACGTCACCGGAACGTAGTTCAGAAGTACATCATCTATCGTCTAGAACCCTCACGTAACTCTTCTAGAACAAGGATTTTCAAACTTTCAATATTTTTATGCCACTATACTCTATCTATACTATAACTATAAAAAACAAAATGTATACCATAGTTAATTAAGTAGGTTTAGGGTTGTTGAATATATCTCTATTATAACAACTGAAAATAAATATTAATGTACCTAGTAATGGATATCAAAACATAATGAAAACATACATGCTCGTAAGTATCAGACAGCTAATATCACATTCTATAAAAAAAAAAAACACTACGGAAGCAGTTTCGTAGCAAAGAAACCTAATTAAAAGTGCAAACAAATTTATTTCAAAATTGAAATAATCATGTGGAATTTAAATTTTTGTGTCTAATTATATGCATGTATATGCACGTGTTGCGTGCATATAATTGCATATCGATTAGCTTCTCTGAGTCACATCGGAGAAAATTAATTGTTTTGGCCACAGTTGGTAAAATGAGCCAAAGAAAGACAGCTGATGAGAAGAAACAAGTAATATAAGAAAAAAAATGAAGTCAATTCCTACTTAGGTCAACAAAGAAATTTTTTTTATTTTAGTTACTTTTTTATTAAATAATTACAATTAATATAAATATGTATATACATATGACAGAATCACAATATTAAGTGGAAAAAGAAAAAAAAATTCAGCGATCTACACACTTCGTCACTGACGGTATTTACCTCCCATATAAAACTAAAATTAATTATTTGAAAATTAAATAAAAGAATTTTATGCATCGATGAGATTCGATCCGTAGGCATGAAGATTCTACGCCGACGCTCTATAAATTTTGCCATTGCAAGACAAAATACATAGTAGAAGCATTGCTTGTTTCTTAATTCATCTGGTAAGTTAAATGGTTGGAATGCAGTTTAGTCCAACCACACATAGCGACAGGAATTATTTGGCGGTATTTTGTCAAATGTGACTACCCTGGTCCGCTTCGCGGACTTAACGTTCAGGCAAAAAAAATCGTTAAGTTAGGCAATTTTCGAAATCGTGCCAAGTGGTTGGGGCTAATCTGCATTTTCACCAATTATATTTAATTTAATAAGTTAATATTTGAAAAAACTGTATTAACATCAAGTGTCATCCACTACAAGTTTTAAAAAAATGTATCTGAACTTGAGTGGAGGAATAAAAAGTATTTTATTAACGATTGAAAATTTGAACCAGATATATATAGGGAGAGTGTGAACTAATTGTAGGAATTTAAAAAAATGTACAATATATAATTAACATAGTTAAGTGATTTCATTCATTCATTCATAAATTTGTAATATAATGAAAGTAAAAAGCACAATACCAGCAACGTGAAATCTTTGAAATGTTCGATTATTTTTCAAATGCTTCGATATTTGGTTCGTTGGAAAAATAACGATTCTGCCTGAGTACTCAAGAAGCTCATTAGATATTTTGATTCTAGTGTCATTCTTTGTGTGCTTCATCTCTGAAAATAATTACTAACAATAAGAAAATAATTACTAACTGCCCAACACCCGTGACATACATACAAATAAGACTGAATGTATGAAGCGAGATTTATTACTCTCAGAGGGATTCTAATCCTTATAAGAATGAGATATTTCTTATTAAAATATCTTATAGAAATTCAGTAAAATGTAAATAAAAAAAATTTAAGTTGAATGACAGATTTTAACTTTTTTTTTAATTCTGTTTTAAAATTGGGCAGGTAATATGTTTTCTTGGCTAAAAATGGAGTCTTTAATACGCTAAGTAATCGAGGATTTTTCAAGAAATCTGAAATGTGATCTCGAATTCATGTATCATATCGAAAAGCAAGACTGTATATTCTTTGTTGTTTGTTGGACATCTTTGTTGTACGTGTAGAAATGAATAAAATTATTTGTTTTTTAATTACAAATAATTTTCAATTTCGTTTCAAATGCTGTCGTAGTTTGAAGTATTGTTTTGATAAGTTGTTTTCATTTAGATGATGCATGTTTAAATGACGTAAATGAGTGTTAATATAAGCTGAAAGTGGCAAACCTTTGAGCTGTTTCCTCATTAAGTTCTGGCACACATTTTATTTTGATTCCAAAAATCATCAATGGATTCCTGGGCGTGTCAACATAGACGGTATATTTGGCTTGCCAAGAAAGCACGAACCAGGCTATATGGCTGATCTAAATGATATGGTTAAGTGCAGACTTTTCAGCCACTCTCTGAAGAAATCCCTTATTAAACTGTTCAGTCATATATAGATCCACAATAGCAAGACTCAGAAATCATTACAAAGGCATAAAAATTCACCCTGACAACGCAAGAACTTACGTCAATTGAAGAAATTGCACGGATACTCCATTGACGCTACAGCATATTTATAACTGCCCAACCATTTTACCAAACCTTTTTAATCTCAGCATTGCCCCTCACATCCATTTATCCCTACAGTAATTTCGTTACGGTCCCAAAGCCAGCTGCTGTTTTTCGGGCGTTTGAAATCACCTAGTGTATATTCTGCATTACCCGTGGACACAGCAACAACACTCCATAAGTGTAACCTGATTTCATTTCGTAAGCCATTTAATCTTTTAAACATTTTACCTCGACTTAGCAATCTTATTTCCAAAAAGTAAAGATGCTCCCCATGGCGAGAATCTATTAATTTTAAGAAATTTTAAGAATAGGTAGTAATGCAAACCTTTGGCCGTTAGAAATTTACAACCTTGATAATAATATGTACGACGTTATTTACCTTTGAAACTTTTGCGCATAAATTTTCATGGAGAAGTTTGCTGTGATATTTTTTTCATTTTAGGAGATATTTAAATAGTCTTTTATTCATTTTACAGTTCCATCTGTTTTACCTATCATTGCCGGGAACTGTACCGGATATGTTCTCATTGCACGAAGAAAATCACCTTAACGTATTTTACATTGCTTACAAGGAGAGTAAAGATTAACAAATTTTGATGCGAGATGGCTTAAATGGTTCGTTTCTACCCAAATGAAAGCTTTTAAGGGCAAATGTTTCAATGTGGAAATGAATGATTTTAGTCATGCCGCATTAAAATTGTTTAACCCTTACCAAAAACACTCTCCTTGTGTAAATCTTATGATTTTGTTGTGTCATTCAGTGGCAGTTAAGTGCGTCATTTAGTATATTGTGAAATAACTATTCACATGGAAGGAAATTTTGTTCGGTTGTAAATTATCATTATGTTAAAATTTTATTTGTAATATTACGAATTGTAATTTTAATCAGAATCATATACAGTTTATAAGTTTACAATTTTTATTTGATTGGTCACCATCATTACTGTCCTTGACAGAAGGATGGAGAAGCCTGACTTAACATGTTATTATATATTTTTGCTTGGTGTTTTCTTAGATTACCTCCTAAACCAAAATCGAATTTTGGACAGACATACTTATAGACCTTCTTCCAGCTGTAAACGATTATTTTTAATAATGCTTATTCATTATTGAACTCGATTAAGCAAATATGATTTTAAGAAAATGAGATGTATTTTCATCTTTTTTAAAAAAAATTGTGTGATATTGCTCTTACTTTAGAAGATAACCAAACATTTTAATTTATATTTTGAATATTTTAGTTGTACTTTTTATGGCGCTTTATGTTACATCATATCTACTTTGGAAATTAATTAATGTTTATTTATTTCAATTTCAATAAAAATATACTTGTATATGTAGTTAAAATGTTTATTTTTATATATACATTTACTGTGTGCCTTTAACTTGTTTGGAAAATAATTCCATTCATAGTATTTAATATAATCTTCGCTATCACATCGAATCGTGATAATTAAAAATTCAAGCAATTTTTCCATTTTATCTACTTTATCATCCATTTAGAATTTATGTATTTCATTAAATAAGCCCACAAATGCATCAGATCTAAAAAAATTACTTTTTTGACTTATTCTTAATCTGACGGATGGTAACAAAAAATTTCTACATTTTTCCTTCTACATTCTGCTTTTTATTAACATGTACTAAATTCTTGATTTTTTTTTTGTTGCTAGATAAAAGCTGCAATGATAACGTCAGATCTGTCAGATACAGCTTTTCTTTCTTTCTTTTTTGTGACATGCGTGTTCGGATCAAACTCTATTTCATTCCATTCTTTAGGCCATTGGTTCTGAACCGGTGGTCCGCGTACCTCAAGGGGTACATGACAGGCCGTTAGGGGACTAACGCTTATGGCGGCCACGCACCTAAAAAAAAAAAGAACAAAGCAATTTAAAAAATATTAAAAAGAATTTTAAAAAGTAGGGGTAAAGACTTTTTTTAAGATTGTCAGTCGTAACATTGTCGATCTCCGGAGTGGAGAAATTGCTGGAGCTCGCATCTCTAACCACTCTGAAGAACATCTTCAATGGCGGAATGGTGAACCTGGAAAGTTTTGGGACTCGTCTCAGGAACGAATACAGTGATCTTTCTAAACACACTATAGTGTATGTGTTGCCGTTTGTTAGAATGAAGCTTGTTGAACGAGAGCTTTTTTCATATATTTTCGTAAAAATAAATAAATATATATGAAAGCAAATTAAATGTAGCTCCGGATTCTGAGGTAGAATTCTTCTTGTTTAGAATATAGAGGAGTTTTGATTGGGGATACGCGGACTAAAATCGATTCTGCTGGAGGAAGTCTGACTGGACAAGCTTAGGAACCTCTGCTTTAGGCTAATGTATAAAAAGTTATCGCTTCTATTCGAATTAAATGTTCTATTCAGATTTGTGTGTACTTATTCACCCCCAAAAACCAAAATAAATTACATCAAATAATAAAAAGTCCATCGTTTATTTCATAAACCCAAGGCGACCACTAATGCAACTCGATCACTTTAATGTTAGCTCACTGTTTCTATAACTAGATCAGCTTATTGTAGCAAAGCGACGATAGCAGATGTAAAACAAACAAAAAAAATCGTCTAACTAAACGTAATACAAAGTTAAAAGTCAGTTCCGAATCGCGGATCATTTAACAAATATATTTTATTTACTCTAAGCTAAACCCTTTGAAGCTTACATAATCGGCAGAGAAAGAGAAAAAAAAACCCAGTCTCCCTGTCTCCTATCAACCGTAATCGAAGCACAAGGCGTCCCTAATGAAGCGATGCGGGAAACAAAAGATTTTTTCCGCAAAAAAGAAAAAAAAGTGCGTGTTGTGGGCGTAAAAGCATGGCCGTTCACCTTCTTCCAGAAGGCAGTGAAGTTGGTCGCTCGTTTTGAGTCATCCACTTGAGGTCTGGAATGTGATCCCGCTACCGTTTCTTCCCTGCCCCTTGGGTGTCATTTCGAGTTCTGGTTTATTTAGAAGGCTTTGTTTATGCGAAGAAACGAAACTCCCCTCGCCGTACTGACATTAACGAACCGGATATGTGCATGTATTTTAAGAGGCAAGGGTATTCGTCACAGAGGGTCTGAGAGTCATGCAGGACGTTTTGAGGGTAATGGTTGAAGGCTGTGGTCGAGTTTAGCAAGGTGTATTGAAGTCTTTGGTTGTATAAAGTAATTCGTGATAGCGTTCTTGATTAGTAAACAAGAATCGAACGAATTACATTGCTTTGGAATTTTTTTCCCCTGGAAAATACTAATCTTACGTATAGAATCATGTTCGTTTTCGACTATAAGAAATATTTATTTTTGGAAAAAGGGAGACAGTAGGGAAATGTATTATGAGATAAAAAGGCATTTTTTAAGAAATAAACTTTAAAAAAAAAACCAGGAATCTAGTGTTCAATAACTTTAGCAGGTTAAATCTATTTGCATTAATAATTTTCGAACTTAAAATTAACATATATTTAATTTCAAAGTTATTAGTGGTAAATGACTAAATTATTTTTCCCCATCTGATACAAAAATAAGTGTCAATTTTAAATTTTAAAAATGGTGTGGTCTTAGTGAAAATATAGAAGAATGGTTTGCTTTATTTGTAAAATTATTACTGAATCTGAGTATTTTTGTTTTTTAAAATTTCGATCGTGTTTTTCCTGATGAAAGTGTTGCTAAAAGAAAAGGATTAGAAGAAAAAAATATTTAGAATTTTTTTTTATAAAACTTCCTTCGGAAAGAATGTTTAAAATTGGATTGTTAGTTGTTATTAATATTTAATGATATATATGCATGAATAACCATTAATTTTTAAGATAAAAATACAATGCCTTGGAACCCGAGAATTTAAAGAAAGCATACACAAAAAAAGTCTTTCTCGGATTAAAAAAAAGTTTAAAGTTTACTTTAAAAAATTGGATTGGTTTTCAGCATTAACTTCTGAACTTGTTCCCTTCCGAGAAAGATTTTCTGCATCCGCCTATGCCCATAGAGGTAAGTGATGACCTTGGAAACATTTCCCTTCGCGTTAAAATAATTCTTTTAATTGCCAAACGTAGACTGTCTCAGTTTTCAAGTACTTCACCTCAGTTTACAGGTCAAAAAGGTTTGACACTTTGACGGATCTTTTGACACAGATCTTTATCAACCTTTCTCACTTTAAAACAAGAGTTTGCGCCCAACTGTCGCGACGTGGTGTGGTTTAAAATCATTACCAATTGACCAAAGACATCCGGTGGTTCAACTAGCGGGGTCAGTGACATTTCTAGTCTCTTTATTTATGATAACTCTCTATGTCTGCCGCCATAATCTTGTTTGTTTGCTGATCTTCCGACGGCTACATTTTCGGAATTGAAATCTCAGGGGAACTCTCTTCAACATCCCGCCGAGTTGTGGGAAGGAAACCTCATCGCTATCAACAGGTGACTGTCAAGTAATTTTTTCCCCTCTTTCTTAGTACATGTGACGAGCTGAATTATCGTCTTCCCAGGTTGTAGTTGATAGTAATGTTTTTCTTTGACACCAACTCATACGAATGGGGGAGGATGAAAGGAAATGATAAAGTGTTTATTTATTTTGAGTTCCTCGACTTTTGTTTGTTTGTTTCTTTCATTATTGTGCGAGAACGTGAACTAAAGTTAAAAGCGGTGTTGGAAGCTGCAGCGATTTGTTGAGGGTGATCTATGTATGCTTTCTGTGATAAATTCTAGTTAGTGTTTGTTTATATTGAGTCTGATTTGTTATTGCTGTGGAAATGTGCTTATATATCAGCAGGCTGAGGGATGGAATATGAAATAAAAAAAAAATTCCCCCTTCATCAAAGTCGTTGTATTAGCTTAGAAAGGTTTTATTAATTTTGTTGCATAAAATATGAATGTTTACTTATTGAATTACTGTTTGAATTGTTTTTTGTGGCTTGGTGTACATTAATAATAAAAATAGCTTTTGACAAATTTATGGAATCTTAATCTAATTTTAGAAATGTTGACTATACTCGAACTTAACTTTGCGTTATTTTCTAAATATGTGGGATGAAAATAAATTATCTTTTTCTTGATATGGAATTAGTATGATACATGTTTTATGAAAGAATTTCGAAAGTGAGATTTTATGTTGAAATAGGTATTTTTACATTACCGTACACGTTTTATAGTGCTGTTAAGTCCAAAAACGCATCCTTTTTTTTTTAAAAAAAAAAAAAAAATTAAATTTTGGATGAGCACTTAAAAACAAGATTGGATAGCAATTTAATTTTGGAAACTAATACCGTTAAATGTCGAAATAACACCTCGATTCTGAAAATAATTTAAATATGAAAAAATGCTTAACAGGAATATTAAAAGTGTATTGGTTGTTCAGCATTTAATTCGATTAAATAAAAAATTAAAACATGGAACCATAGCAATTTAAATCGTTATGTTTTCGTAAGAAAAGTAGCTAGAGATTGGCTACGAATTATAATAAAAGACATTCAGGATCAGTTCAACCAACAGCTGTCGAGACACAGTAAGAGCTAAGTACAGTAGTACCCCTTGGAAGGAACATCTCCAAATACGGACACCTCTATTTAAGAAAAAAATCTTGTTGATCCCGGCCTCTTTATCTGGTCCGGTAAGTGTTGTCTTATTGGGAGGGTACTACTATAGTTCGTTTTATTTAAATAAATCCACATTATATAAACTCTGAGGTTGATAGAGGTAACAAAGGAAGCATCAACTTGGGGTTGCAATAATCCACTAAATAAAAGTGGAGAAATAAATGCGATTTGCAGCTAAATACATGGGCGAACTAATTACATTTAAATACAGACGCTCTATATATCTTCATTTAATTCAGTGGAGGAGGATAAGGCAATAAGAGGATCTCCAATAATCGCCAGCTCATGGTATAAACTCAATTTATCCTATGTATCCTTTGATTTTTTCCGATTTTGTCTAAAAATATTATATATAAAACTACGAAGCTTGATTGAAAAATAATACCCCCGTAACCATAGCTTTTTTTTATTTGTTACCCTATTTTCTTCTTACAATTCTTGTTGCACCTGAAAGCTGCAAGTATCCTTCCTCTGTGTAAGGTGATATACTCTTTTCGACGTAGTTTCCATCCTTCTCCACCATTTACGCCGATGCCTATCCATCGGAGAAGAATTTTAGTGACTGTCGTCGTCACTAGGCCTTAATGGTAGCTTTCACCTCGCCTTTGGAACAAAAGTGATGTCTCTAAATATGCTATTTCATCTTTTGGAAGAGGGGGAAATCGCAAGATGCAAGGTTGGGGTTGTAAGGCCCGACGCCTCGCTGTTTGAATCTCATCTCCATATGGGTCGCCATCTTCTTCAGTTCTCAGCACTCCTACGACTCCTGTTAACAAAATAAACTGAACTACGTGGACCATTCAATTTTTAAGCAGACAAATAGCCTTATAGTAAAAAATATTTTATTCGATTAATGCAATTTTTAATTTATTTTACCATGCAATTAGTGCAAACATTTCTGCACTTGTCCTATCCTTGTTAGGGCCCTTCTTATCCCCTCAGCGGAGAATTCTTTCCCTTGATCTCGATGCCAGTTTTGTACTTTTTTTTTCTCTACCCCTTTGTTGTCGTTGACCTTGATGCTTCAAAAAGTTTCTTTCATCTGACCAAACAGATAAAAATCCGAAAGGGCAATGTCAGGGATTAAAGAAGGATGAGTTAGAAGCTCCCAACCCACTTTGCAAATGGTTTCCAGCTTCGGTTGCGCCATATGAGGTTGAACGTTGTTTTGTAAAAGAAGAACGTTTTTCGTCTGCCACCTCTCGGTGGTCATTTCTTCTTCAAAGCAAACTTAACTTTCTTCTCAGTTAAATCTAAGTAGATAGTGCGTTGATTCTCCAAATAATTACAGAAAATCGGAATATGGTATTAGGCTCATCGGTGAGCTTTTGCGACAACTTTTAAACTTTTCCAGTCACACGCAAATACTCGCGCTGTTTACACAACTATTGCCAAATTCTCTGTTCGTCCGAGAGAATATTTCAGGGTTTTTTTCACTTTCCGAAAGTAAAAATCACATCAAAGATCGCTTTTTTTTAAATTATTTTCTTCGAGCGGACACACCATCATAACTAAGACTTCAGAGTTTACGTTTCCGTAGATATAAATCGAACATTTGAATAACCTTCTTTGCTAGATTACCAACTAACATTTAAGAAAGCTTCATTTGCCTGCATTAAGAGTTTTCTTCACTAAAAATGTTTGTTTAAATGTTGAATAACCCTTGTACATGTAGGACGGGGTTAATATATAAAGGTTAGAGGACTCTGGAAGCATTACTTTTCAACTGAACTGTATAAAAAATGCATTTAGCTTCATTTATTGTTCTATTTGTATAAATTAACTTTTCGGGAAATGATCATGTGATCTCCCTGGAAAAATTAGAATCTACAGAATAGAATAAAATCGATCCAAATGAAATGTTTAAATTATGGTCGAACTTCATATCCTATCTAATAAGAGAATATGATGTGAGTGATATTGGAGTTCAGTGGCCCAAGAACCGGATATGGCTACACTGTGCCAAAACAAGATGTAACCGTGATATGAAAGTTTGAAAAAAGGGGGAAAAAGATCATTGATTGACAAAGAAGAGGGTCGAGAATGGAGAAGGATCGCTAGGGTATCCCGAGGGTGCATCACTCATGTTTACAAAGGATTGTCAACCCTATTTTAAAAGAAAATATCACTAGATTGCCTCAAGTGAGTGATGCCCGAACTTACCTAAAAAGGTAAGCCCTTGAGGCAAGAGAATAATGATTGTATTAATGAAGTAATCAAGAATGAAATATGTTTAACTAAAAAATTGGTAGAGAGGGTGCATTTTTCGGTGTGAATTCTCAAAAGAAATAAATGAATCGTTGAAATTTCAGAATTAAGTTTCTGGAATATTTAGTGAAACCTAGATTTTTTAGAAATATACTTTACTCTTTCATTTTCGTTTTATTTAATATTTTAAGGATTTGTTACGTAATGTGTTATGCTGTTGGGATATTTGATACAAACATTTATTCTAATAATCAAATTATTACTTTAAAAAATTTATTATAATAAAAAAAAATTCTGCTGTGGAATATCTTACTTTTGGTTTATCAAGACAGACCTAATGTACGGAGCTGAATCTATTTCCAAAATAACTCCTACAATAATTCATACACTGTTACCATGGAATGGTTCAAAACTTATAACTTTTATACTCTCAAAACAGGCTTAAAAGTCACAAAAATTGAAAAAAAATTAACATAAATGAGTATAAAACTGTGCGGTGTAAAAGCTTTTACTTTGAAAAGAAGTTATTTTTTAGTTCAAAAATATTCTTGTAAAGTGAAAAGAAAATTATATGACAAAATCAATCCTTTTCGTTGTAGATTTTGAAATAATGAAATAGATTCATATAATCCTTGGTCAGAAATATAAATATTTTAAGTTATACAAAATAATAACTTTGTACCAAACCAAAACGCATCTTGGCCAAAAAAGCGCGGTAATAGCCGCGGTGTGCTGGCTCCCGTGCCCAAGGCGGCGCTGTAGCGCTGCTGCCCATTTGGCCAAGTTGCATGCAAGACTCGATGTAAGGGGAAAATGCAACGTGGCGCTAGCAGGCACCATTGCTACCAACGGCCATCGCTGCCTTTTCATGTCGCTCCCGTAAAATGCAGCCATAATGCAAAACCGCTAAGTACTGCTACATAGAACTTTTGGCTACATTGCATTGCAATTGCTATAAATGACGTCAGCAGTTGAGCCAAACGAAGGCAAGCGCGCAGGCTGCATGCCAAGCAGCTGGCACACTCGGCAGTTGTAATTAACCAAGCTTTATTTCTAGCTATATCTTAAGGATTCTTGTATATTAAATTTTTGTCACAATACTTTGAATCATATGATATCCCAAATTCAAAAACTCTGATTACAAAAATAATTTACTACATTGTATACGCATAACAGAATTATATAAAATAATAGAAAATATTACTTTCATTTTCAGTTTCATAATGAAAACGTAATACAGATGAAGAATAAAAAATGTTTCTGATTTTGAACATGTAGTAGAAATAAATGAAACTTTGTGTAAAACAGACAAGGAATAATACGTAAGATGATGAAAATTTTTTTTTTTTTTTTTTATTTCGTTTCAATAATTTATATGTATTTAAGTGGTTGCTGATCAATTTCTTCATTTTTTACGTATTACATTTACTGGTATGTGTAACATTTGTGGCCAGTAGCAGGTATGGTCTGAACTCACAACTGGCGCTGTTTTCCGCCTGAGTGTTGTTTCAGGACCTCAGAGCTATCTGAACTCAAAACTGTCGGACTCACGTCATATCCTCCAAGACCCATCGTGTGGCAGGACTAGTGCATTTAAATTGTGGAAGGCTTCGAGTCTTCAGGTTGAGTGATGTAGGTAGTTTGGAGGGAGGTTTCAGTTCTGTATCCTCGATCATAGCCGAGGCTCAAAATTACGGGAATCTAATACGCAATAGCCCTCGTATGATCTGAAGTGACTAATGCTATATCAATAAGCTGAGCTTATAAATTATATCAACTAATGGCTTATAATAATTAAATTTTATCAAATTAATAATCTCTTCTTTATCAATTTTTTTATATATAAATACTTTCTGAAGTTGTTTTTATTGAGCCAAATATTTATTAAAGATTCTTGCTAAAATAACTACATCCATGGTACAACAATTTAAATTTTATGATTTTATTAATTGTGGTATATTCCAGTTCTAAATCCTTTCCAATACACTGTTGAACGTTTATATAGTCGTTTTTTTTTTAGCTATATTAATGGAAATTCTAGCAGATTTAAAGAAAGGAACAGAAATTTAGGAATATCATGTTGTTGTGAACAGGTGTTCGATGAACTTGACTTTTTATTTTACTTGGAGTAAAACGCAGTGCACTACGAAATATCAACTTACGACAATTGACTTTACTGCATTCCTTTCAATGGTTATAAAAAAATTAGACAACACACATAATATTGACGAAAATTGAGAAACAATTTATAAAATATCCAATAGTTTTCGATAAAATTTATCAGTAATTAGAGTCGATTCCTAAAGAGTAAGACTTGCAAATTTGGTTTCCTATCTATGCAGAATTGCTATAATTTTGTTGTATGAAGTCAGGATAATTATATATATATAGCATTTATAAGTATAACTTAATTTAATACAAAATACGCAAAAGACATCGATACAGAAGTGGTATTGTTGAGAAAGAAGTATGTGAAAAAAAAATTATTCTCATCATTTTTATTCTGGTATGGTTCCAGAACAAAGTTTGTCATTTCCCTAATTTTTGCTTATCGCAAGATTTCAGGTAAAAAATTGATCGTCTTCCCTATATAAACTCACGAAGTCTTACCTGGATATTTGATTCTGTTCTCGGTGATTTAAAAAACTGGTAAATGCTCCTAGAGGGCGCTGACTATTGCAAAATTCTAGGCGACTTATTTTCAAGAGAAATTTCCAAGATAGGCAATACAAATATGTCTGTAAGATATCTGTCAATTGGATATCCAAGTGGGAAATGTATTAATGATAGAAACCATGGGGTTTCATCGCTGTAAAATTGAAAGGGAAACTGCCTTCAGATTTATTGCATTGGGGGACTGCTGTCTTCTTTTTGGAAGGGTGGGCAGTTCAAGGAAGGGAAGGAATAGTTCTGGGATGAATACGATAAGCGAAACGAAAGACAGAGAAAGAACAAATAGGTGTGTGTGTGTGTGTAACATATTATCGAATTACTGTTGTTAGCGATTAAAGGAATTGCATTTGTTTTAAAAGATTAGCTCGTTGTTTTATTTCTTTAAAGGATACTAGATCATTTATTTACATCAGATGCACGTCCAAACCTTAACAAAGTACAGCACGCAGAGTAGCGCGTCTTACCCAGCGAGTGTCAATTGTAGAAAAAACTGTGGGAAGGAAGATGAAAGTTTTAATACCTTAGAAAAGAGGCTTCTCTTGATTTTTACTAATTCAGCGGTTTCTTAAGGCTCGGAAAGCCAGATAACAATAGAATTGAGTGAAAAACGAAGGGCCTTGCAAGAGTCAGAAGTGAAAGATCTTATATGCTTGAAAAGAATGACGTGAAAAATTGTTTTTTAAGGAGGTGATAAATTGATTTTATATTTTTGTAGCCCAGAAATATCACTTTGATCTCGTCGTGAGCAATGAATGAGTTAACATTGGTGACATACTCTCACCGACGTTCATGACTAAAATAATTATTAACGATATCATCCTCTCACGGCAGAAATCAGTGTTACACTTTCCATCTCTCTTTCTCTTCACATGATTGCACCTGAGAATAACATTATATATTAAAATTCGAAGGCGTTGTTATTTTAGTATATTTGTATAAACGACATCGGTCAAGGAACATAAGCTCCTTAGAGGATACCGAATCCAAAGAATAGAATAAAATCATACTAAATGAAGAAACGAACATTAGAGCGAACCTTATTAACTGAACTCTATTTAAAAAAAGATGAGAGATTGAATTGATCCGGGATAAAGTCAGGTGTAATATTATTCACCATTAAGAATTTTTAATTGGTTCATCAGTTTTGATAACTGGGAAAATACAATTCTATTTTTGTGAAGGAAAAAAAAAACATGTTCTGATAAAGATTTTGTATTCACCTGAACATTTTTACAAGTCAAAACTTTAATCCTTTTCATGAAAACTGTAATATTTTGCCCGAAATTTATCCGAATATTTCATTTTATTTTTTTAAGAAAATGAAAATTAGTTACGAATAAATAACACCAATTTGTATTCATTATAATTAAGGAAAATCCACTGTTGAGAATATACCTTTTCAGATTTTACATCAAAAATATTGTGTGGTAAATTCTGTATTTTGTGTAGATGGCTCTACAAAGTAATATGTAAATCGAATTATGAAAAACATTTTAAAAATATGAATCTATTCTACATTCTCAAATTTGTATTTTTAGTTCTTTCTAGCATTCAGAAAAGGTTCAACTATAGACTTTTCAAAATCTTACTGAGTAAAGGAAGACTTTTACTAAAATTTGTATTCGACTTTATAACTTCTGTAGTTATTTCCTTTTTTATAATCGCATGAAATTTAATAATTTACCATGTTGATACTATTATTTCTCACATTCTATACTCCGCACTATAAATATTCAATGTAAACTAAGAATAAATTTACATGAGTGACTACTTTCATCGTGAGGGAGGATCTTCGAATTGGTTCTTTCACCTAACACATCGAGGGTTAACTTGAGCTTTGAGAGCTCAAGCACGTTATAATGAATCTGCGTAAGTGTTTTTTTTTTTATTAATTTATTGTTTATAAACGTGTTGTATTTGAAATCAACACGAGGGCAAATGGCAACGGACTTCGTAATGTTGAACCTCGGTCAAGTGATGAGGATGACACCTGAGCTTGCACCCTTTCTCCAAACTTAAACACCACGTTAACGGAATGACTTGAGGTTAGATTTCATGTGCATCATCCCCACTACATATTTTGAGTAAACTGTGAGCTTCAACAGCACCGTGGGTCTTAAGAGGTATCAGGGCTCGAACCCTAGACTCGAAGAAAACAACGCCGTCCGCAACGTATGACCACTAGGCTACCACATCCACTCTGCATAAGTAAAGGAAGTGCTGTTTTAATACGTAAAATGATTATTAATTAATGTGGTGTGTTACTTATTAAAATTGTATTCTTACTTTTTCCGTATTAGAAAATTCTCTAACTAAAAAAAAAATCTCTCATTTTTTTTTTCTCCTACAACAACAATAAGAAAACTGTTGCAGAATTACCAAAACATATTCCCTTAATATTAACTGATTAAATGGGCATTATATGTTATGTTATATATTA